>WHYT01000319.1:13085-48075 GCA_009806455.1 Tetrax tetrax
GCGACCGGATCCTGGGGAGGGGAGGGGTGAGGGTGCGGGACCCCCCCGCCCCCAACCCCCCCCCGGGAGGGGCAGGGCCGGGCCCCGCCGCCCCCTCACCTGCCGTAGTCGGGCAGGACGCTGTGGTGGTCGAAGAGCAGCAGGTTCCTCATCTGGGAAGTGATGGCGAATTTCCAGTTGTCCAAAACCAGCGTCAGGTTGGCGCAGGCCTTGGCCGGCGCCCGCTCGCCTGCGGGGACCCGAGAGGGGCTGGCTGCCGGCGAGACCCCCACCCCGGCGCCCCTCCGACCCCGCACCCCCGGGGGGCTGCTGCCTGCCCCGGGGCAGGGAAGCTCCGGCTGGGGGGGGGGTGGGTTACCGTCCGCTCCGTCGTCCCACGCCGCCGGCCGCCGCTTCGTCTTGGCGGCACAGCCCAGGGCCGCGAGGAAGAGGAGGGGGAGAAGCCTCGGCATGGCGCTGCCAGGGCAGAGCGCCGTGAGAAGGGCCCCGCTCCGGCCGGGGGGAGCCTGGGCGGCTGCGGGCGTCGCGTCCCCGAGGGCCGAGCACGTGGGACCCGGCGCCGTCGCAGCCGTTTCCGCCTCCTACCTGCGCTGAGGTCTGGGCCGGCGCGGACGAGGCAGCCGCTCGGCGGGCTCGGCTCCCCCGGCTCTGGCTCGGCGCGGCCGCCGCCTCGGCTTTTCAAGGCGCTGGCCTGGCGCGGGGCCCGGCCGCAGGCGGCTGCGGCGTTGATTGCAAACAGACCGCCGGGCCCCGGCAGAGCCGCGGGCAGGGGAACGGGGCGGCGGGAGAGCCCCCCGCGGAGGCCGGCGCGCAGGAGGCACGGCGCTGGCTCTCGTTTCGGGTGCTTTTATTCAACGTTACTCGCAGACCCTGCACCCGGGTCTGCCCGCTGCAGGCACCGCACGCCGCCGCAACCCCAAACACCAGCAACCGAGGGGAAAAGCAAACCGCAGCCCGCGCGCCCGCGCAGATAACGCCGGCGGGACAAAGCCTTCGGCAGGGGGGTGCCGGGGGTCCCTGCCGCGCTGCCCGCCCCGTGGCGCACGCTGAGGGTCCCTGCCCACCCCGCTGCAGGCAACAGCGGCGCTGTCCCAGCGCAGGATGGGGCCCTCGTCCCCCTCCTCCAACGGGGGCACGGGGCGGTGCTGGAACCGGTGCCCGGGGGATTTAACAAAGGCCCCAACCCCCCGCGCTGGGGCAGGGGGGGCCTCCGGGACGGGGCAGGGGGTCAGAGGCCCTGCAAGAGGGGAGCTGAGCCCCCGGGGCACTGCAAGCAGCCCCCTGCCCCCTCCCCAGCCGCGGTCTACGGGGCAGAGAGAGCAGGGAGGGCGCAGTGGGACCCCCTCAGCGAGGAGGCGCGCGGAAGGGATGCGGGCGCCGGGGAAGGTGCCAGCCACGGGGGCTGGCTCCCTTGCCAAGGGAGGTGGGCACCCGAATTAAGCAGCTCCCCCGCCACGGCTGCGCGCCGAAGGAGGGGACAAGCTGCTGCCCACGGCGCCTCGCACCTTCCCGGGGAGCCGAACCGCCCTCTGCGGGGGGACACGGCCCACCGCCCGCGCAGCCGGGCGCCGGAGGGACTCCGCCGCGGGAGAGGCAGCGAGCACGGCTCGGCGCCGTGTGTGCCGCAGGAGCGGTGCCAAGCCCAGAGCTGGTGCGTGCCCACCCCTTTCCCGCTGCCAAGGGGGGCCCGTCCTGCTCCGGGAGCGCTGCCAGCGCACGGGGCCCAGCCTGGCAGAGCCGCTGTCTGCCCCGGCGCTGGGAACGCTCGTCTGCTCGCCGTGCCCCGGCCGCTCCGCGCCAAAGCTGGCGGCACCCGCGCACCCGAGGCTGGCGGCAGCGACCCACGCGGGCAGGGAAAGGGGAGCGAAGCTGCGGGCAGGGAGACGCCGCAGCCTCGCCGTCACCGCTACGCCGGGAGGCTCTGGGCAGGCAAGCGGGCAGGGAGGGAGGGGTCCCGGCTGGCCACAACCCCCCCCCCCGCGCCCCCAGCCCTCCCCAGGAGCTCTAGCACAGCAGCTGGGGGTGGCAGGGGGGTGACCTGTCCCCCCGAACGAAGGCTGAGGTTAAGCCAGCGTCAGGATGAAGCCAGGGGGCCCAGCTCCTGCTGCGACTACGGGGCTGCCCCTGGGAGGGAGCGAGGAGCAACTGGGGAGCGCTGGAGCCACCCCCCGGCCCGGCTCCGTGCCCCGGGGGGGCACAGGGGGGGAAGCAGAAGGGAGGAGGGGGAAGGGACAAGCACCACTCCTGCTGCTCAAGGGTTTGCTCTGTATTGGAGGCGCCGGTGCGGCTAGGCGCGCGGCAAGCTGCACATCTCGCAGTGGTCCGTGCCCGGCTGGTTCATGAAGGTGCAGTGCTGGCAGGGCCACATGGCCACCGACGCGGCGTGCGTCGAGCCGCCCATGGCACCGTACTCCTGCAGTCCTGAGATCTGGACACCGACCGTGCCTGCCAGAGAAAGAGTTCAGTCAGCGCAAGGGGGAACAGGCAGGTCCCCTGCCCAAACCCAGAGGAAATTCCCTGTCCTGACCCAGGCAGGAGCCTCCCTGCCGAAACGCTGCCCTCGGGAGGCTCCGGCGTGGTGGCAGATCCCAGCCCCCCATGGCTGAGCACTGCAGCGGGGACAGAGGAGTGGCACCCACCGGCCAGCTCGGCCCAGCCCTACCCCAGGGCCCCCCTTCCCAGAGGAGCCCCCTCCCACAGGAGCCCCCCTTTCTTACTGCAGAGCTGCTCGATGGTGGCCCACTGCTCTGATTTTTTCCAGGTCTGTGCGAGCTCCTCATTCTTGGTCCTCACGGCTTCCAGTAACAAACTGATGCTGTCCTGAAAGCCAGACGAGGGAAATCACCACCGATGCCTAAAATCAGCTCCTAAAAATCCCTTTGGGCCGCCCCAGTGGGGTCCACAGGCAAGGAGCAGGATGCAGTTTGTCCCTTCTGCTCCTCCCAGCACTCAGACATACCCCGAAACCCCAAATGCTTCCCGTTCCTCCGCATGGAGGTCATCACCTAACCAGGCTGCAGCCGACCGCCGCGCTGCCCTGCGCAGGAAAGCGTGCCGGCGCTCTGCGCTGAGCCTGACTCCCTGGGGCACAAACCCACTGCCCCGGAGCCCGGCCCCGGCCCCGCGCACAGCCTGGGCCTGATCTCCAGCTGCCCAGGGTCAGCCTGGCCGCCCTGCGCGTGCGCGGTCCTCGGCGCCCTCGAAGCCTCTGGCAAACACATGGCCCTTTCTGCTGGCGCGCTGCGTACACCGGGAAGGTCCGGCGGCGCAGATGGGAGCCGGGGGCCTGGGCAGCAGCCAAGCTCTCGGTGCCCGGCCAAGAGCGGCAGAGCTGCGCAGCCAGGAAGTCGTTGGCCTCTCAGAGATTTGGGGGCTCTGATCTTGTTATCATTACAACAGGAATTTCTGATTCTGAGATATTTTTAAATTTTTTTTCCAGCTCTCAGAGCCGCAGCCAAATTGGCTCTATCCGATCTGTGACCGCGCGAACAACCACCACCCCCTCGCTGCTCCCAGCAGCCTGCTGAGAGCTCCTGGTCCAGTTAGGGCTTTGGTTTCACTTTTTAAACCTTCTCCCAACAGCTCAGCCTGGAAAAGGCGTTGGGCCAGCTGCACAGCAGCCGGGGGACGTGCCCAGGACTGGCAGGGTGGGTCGGTCACCGCACCGCACGGCACCCCAGGAGGTGAGGGCCCCGGGGACGTGATGCTGACACGGCCCTTTCCTCGCTGTTACGTACCCGCAGAGGCATGACCTCGTTCGTGACCAGGAAGAGGAGCAGATGGAAATCGGAAATGATGTCTAGGAAAACGGAGGAAGTATTTTGGGACAGGTACGTGGCCAAGCTGTGGAAGTCCTACAGAGAGGGGAAAGTAAGAAAGAGAAGTCACATCCCCCCACGTGACACCTCTGCCTTCCTACTGATATCCGCTAACAGACGCTGTACCATTCCTGTCTCTTGGGCATTGGCCGCAACGTGCAGACACCCTCCTGAAATCAGATCCCAGGCTGGCCGGCCGAGTTCAGCTCACAGCTTCCAGAGGAGAGGATCTCTGGGCGCACACCACCTCACCTACGCGAGCCCCTCAGCACCCCCAGGGCGCACAGAGCAGATCCCACACCCGGGAGATGCTGAGCAGAGGCCAGTCAGCTCAGCTCAAAGCCCAGTCCCTAAGGAGAAGAGGCAGATGAGGACAAAGCAGCCCCTTTTTCCCCAAATCCCTCATTTTCTCTGCTCCTGAACCCAGGGCATCCTCAGAAACAAGAACCAAAGCTGTCGAACAGCCGACAAGGCCACGACGGGCAGCGACCCTTCTCTTGTGATGACTTTTGGAGGAAGCCTTGGACATCTTTGGCACGGCCTCCGTAGAGAAACGAGCTGTTGCTGCTTTAAAGCAACTCGAGACTTCCGCGCGCTGGCAAACGCAGCGAGTGCCTCAACCCGCCCGGCAGCTGCCTCTGCTCAGCGCTGTGGGCCTCTTGCAGCAACTGGCCGCTGCGTTTTAAAAAGGAAGGGAAGTCAGCACTCTGGGAGCCGGAGGAACAGACCCACGCTCCGCTCCTGTCCACAGGGAGACGCGGGTCCCGTGCTGTCGCTGTGGGGCTGGAGCCCCCCGACCCCTTTGGTGCTGGCAGAGAGCGAGGAGCCCTGCTCCCCATCACTGAGCGAGGCGCCCCGCCGGCTGATCGGCATGCAGACGCTGCTCCGCGCAGGAAGGCGTTTGGCAAGCACGGGGCTGACGCGCGAAGGGGTGATTTAAGGGCACGACTGCAGCCAGCCCTTCCCAAGGGAGGCAGACAACCTCTGCACGAAACACAGCCTTGGTATAAACCGCTCCTTACCTGAGTTTCTCCCAGCACATCACGGTTCTCGATGGGGAATGGGTTTTGAGAAATAGAAAAAGTGTAGACTGGATCCTTGGGGAAAGTTGTAGTAATCTAAAAATGCAAGAAAGGACGATCAGCACGCTGCCGGCAGGAGAGGCGAGGGGGACACGGGAAGCAAGGCTCCCTGTCGCCGAGAGCAGCCACGGCCGCACGCCAGAGCCCAGCCAGGAAGACAGGGAGGCAATGCCAGCAGGGATCTCCTGAAGGCTTGTAACATTCCAAGTGATATTCCAATCAGCACGCCCCTTAGCTCCTGGCAATCGTTCCTAACGAAGCCGGCGGCAGACGTGCCGAGCTCGCTCCTGACAAGAGCGCAGCACGACGCCGGAGAGCATCCCTCTCTGCAAAGGCCAGCAGCGCCCGTGCCAGGCACCCGGGCTGTCAGCCTAACAGCACGGGGTGACGGGGGGAGCACGGCCCCTGCCCTGGCCACGGGGCAGCCAGGGGACCGTGCTGCCCCATTCGGGGCCGGAACAGCTGCAATTTCATCAGCCGTGCTCCGGGTGTGCTAACCCTGCCTCCTCCCTGCACCCTCTGCCACAGGGACGGGGCACGGGGTCACACAGCATGCGCCCACGCTACTGAGGCAGCGTTTGGGTCAGCTTCTGACGTTTAAACTAGTCCTCGTTTTGGGAGCTTTAAAGCTTTGGTGGTGGTTTTTGCCTGCTGGGCCCTTTTGGCAAGGCCCTTTGTAAGCAGAGATGCAGATGTACCTGCCAGGACAGCCTTAACTGGAACAATGCCTTTTTTTTTTTTTTTTTTTTTTTTTTTTTTTTTTTTTTAAGAGACAAAACCCAATGTTTCAGAAATGCAGCTTTCCAGACTGCTCCTAAGTGCATGTTCCATCAATCTGTTTTCAACTCAGTTACACCCCAGGTAGCCCGGAAACAGATGCCTTTACTGCTGGAGTAATAAACACGCTCCAGAGCTGCCAACCCGCACGGGGTGTCCGAGGGCCCCGCACAACGGGCCCGTTGTTCCCGACACGGCATTCCCCATGCGAGTCACGCGTGCCGGAGCCGCTCTGACAAGCGACGCGCGCACCGGATAGGAAACGGGGAGGAAGGACGAGGCGGCGGGAGCCTCCGCGCTGCCAGCTTCCCTGCGCCCACAGGACACTGCCTGTGCCAGGGGCAGCTGGACCAGACCAGCCGCTCCGGGTGGATTTAATCGTTGTTGGCACCACCTCTAACTCCAGCAATATCATCTGTCATCCAAATTATTTCCTTTCCTGCCTTCCACACCGTCACAGTTTCCTTTCAAGCCAAAGGGCAGAGCCGTGCCCCAGTGCCTGGCAGCGCTCGCTCACGGGCAGGCAGCGGCGCTGCTCCAGCCAAGCTGCGCTGCGGCGGGGACTCCCTCCCCCTAGAAAAGGCATTTCTGTGCAACCAACCTGCTCTGCTGAGTCACTGAAAGGGGCTGGATCCTTCATCGCTGCTAAGAGACAGACAACTGGAGCTCCCTAATTAGCTCCCTGTGCGGTAGCACCCAGCACCCGTATGCATGGGGCTGGCCACGGCCCCGCTGCGTGGCTACGTGCCAGTTCGGAGCTGGGATAAGACCCCGGGCAGCGTGTGGGGGCGTGTTCCTTGGCAACACACCGATCCCACGGAGCGCTGCAGTTACCCCAGAGCACGGCCTCTGTGCTAGGAACGCCTGGCGGCAGAGGGGAAACAAGAAAGAAATTCTGTCCCACGAATCACCTCCAGTGCGGATTTTAGAGGTGGGTTAAGAACTTCACCCTGCCCCGACCATCTCCCGCTGCAAGCAAACGAGCGCAACGCATACTTACATCTATGATTAGGTACTCAACCGGGAGCGGGCGAGCCAGCTGTGTGATCTCGTTGCCAAACTTGTCTATGTCCTGAAAGAAGAGGAGTCATATTATTCCTCAGCGCGGAAGCAGCGTGAAGTGTAAGGGATCCTGCCCCGGAGACACCCACGCAGGAGCCCGGGAATCCTCAGCTCTGGCAGACCGCCGTGGGGGTAGAGAACCACCTGCTCCTACGTGGCTGGGTGCTGCAGAGCTGTCCGATTCCCCGCAGCTCCACAGATCTCCTGCATAAGCCAGGCCCTCTGCTTCCCCGCGAGGCACGGGGGCGCGTGGTCACAAATCGCCTCGGTCTCGTTTGCCTCGGCCATCGCCACCCGAGAGGTGCCTGGCGTTACCCAAGCAGGGTAAGTGCCGTTTCGGGGGCAGAGCGGTCTCAGGAGGGAGGGACAGCCCCACATCTGCTTTCTCGGCCAAGGCAAACCAGACTTTCTGCAAAACCGGCCGGGAGCCTCTCATCCAGCTCCCGCTGGGGAATTGGAAGTCCAGGCACTTTCTCGTACACAGACCTGAAAAGCCAGCATATCGCAACGCGTAAACTTGTTTTGCTTTGCCAGACGAATTGAACATAAAGTTTAATTATGGAGAAAAACGGCCAGCATATGTTCATTAATCATAAGATGACAATTAGACGTGATTTATGTCAAACATGAGGAGTTCAAACACAGCTTCAGAAATAAATTCATGAGAACTGACACTTTTCATTAAAGATTCTGTAAGAGGGGGTTGTATTTTCTACCTAAATCATCACTTAACATGTTATAAATCATTCATGGAGCCCCGTGTAAATCATACGCCCATAATTTCCAATCAGGGACCTTACATTAACGTTTACATTTACTGAGCTCTCACAAGTCCCAGTGGCTGGGGGCAGACCCAGCGCCGCCGCACGCCGGCGAAGCCGTCACCCCGACACCCCGGTAGCTTCGGGGGAGCTCGGCGAGAGGCCGTGACCCCCACGGGGCTCCGCGCGGCGTTCCTCGGGCCGAGCCAGCGAGCGCCGTGCGTCGGGACGAGCTGTCAGCCCACGGCTGACACCCTCCTCTCCCGAGCCGTGTTTGCTCCCGGCGTACACCACTCCCCCGCTATCAGCGGTTCTCGGTTACGCTAGTATTTACACAGCGCAAGTATGCGGCGCGGCAGCCAGCACCCCGCTCTCACGCTCTGCGCTCTCGCTACACCCAGACGGGCATCGCCCGAGCAGGCTCCGGCACGCCGCTCCCCGCGGGCGGCAGCCCCCCTTCGCGAGCCCCCTCCTCAAGCATCCTCTGTCCCTAGGAACCGTTCCCTTTGTAAAAAAATCCACCTTCCAGTCTTTGAAGCTCCTTTTAAAAGCAATTCTGATAAGGATCTTTTCTTCTTGAACATGACAGGTTGTTGGCCCCGTGGTTATTCCAGCAACAAGGCCGGTGGCTCGCGGCCTCAGATCTCCCCGGCTCTGACAGGCGCAGGAGGAGACGCGGAGCCTTTTCAGGGAGATCACAGGACCCGAGAGCTAACCTGCTTCTAGATCTCGGTGATACCGCAGCAGTCAGGAATCAAATCCAATCAGAGCAAATCAGCTTCCCAAACACAATCCTGCCCCTGCAAGAAAGAACCTGCAACAACTCACATGTAATTAGCCCATCTGGAATTCATTTTCAAATCTAATTAAGTTCTAATATGCAGAAACATTTTTCCAGCACCTGTTCGCTTTAATCTCCGCCTCTGGGGATTTCCACGTTAAATGCCTTCTTTTTAATGTCACGCTGCCGAGGCCTTCAAGACACGCACGGGACTGTTCCTACCAAACTGGAGCCTGGCTCCCCCCGCCTCGAGGACATGTCCAGACCCTGCCCCCCTCAGAGAGAAAAGCCCCCCTGCCAGCGCCGGCACTCTCCTGCAACCCCCACGCACCATTTTATTAGGCAATTATGTTTAAAAGGCCTTAACGAACGTCAAGCTGGGAGACAGACATCTCCATCCCGAACTCGGCAGCCGCGGGGGCCCCAGCAGCGCGTTACTGCCGCAGCCCGGAGCCCGAGACCCCCACGCGCCGCATGCAGCAGCGACAGCTCCAAAGGGAGGCCAGGAAGGGGTTAACGAAGGCGCAACTATTTGGCTCCTGGACGAAAAATCAAGCGGCAAGGCCTGGAGGATTTGGACAGTGAATCATCTGGAAGGCAGGAGCAAAGTGGAGGTGGCATCGGGCGCTGTGATTCGAGCCCTCCCAACCGCTGTTTGGAGCCAGAACCTGCAAACAATGAGGTCAAACAGGGGGAAAAGGGCGGGCGTGTCCGCAGGGAGCGCGCCCCGTCGCACACCTCTGCGGCACTGCAGGACGGCTGCAGCCGGAAACGCTTCGGGATTTCCAAGACTGGGTGAGGGGAGCAGCCAAGCAAGGAGCCTGGGCAGCTGTGGGCCAGGAGGGAGGCTCCAGCTCTGTGCCCCAGTTCTGGACAGCCGTTAGCGTCCCATGCCGTTAGTCCTCCCCGTGGGGTCACTCTGCCAAAGGTACTGCAGAGCAGAGCAGCTGTCTGTTAATAAAAGCCAGCCCCGCTCTTCCCTGCGCCGATTTCCACGAGCTCTCCTGGGCAGTCCTGCTCCCTTGCACAGACAGAGCAGCTGACGCACAGAAATCAAGCGACTTTTCTAAGAGCAAGCGATAGGTCAGTGAGAGTTGAACCCTTCCCAGGAGACTCCTCGTGAGCTAATCACGCATCCTCCTCCCCAGAGCAGCTGGGACATTTAAGGCTAAGAAGGCTTTTCCAGTCCAGCACGAACTGTTGGTAGGAGGCCAGCCAGGGGAAGTCCTTTGCTGCGAGTGAAGACTCCCCGCAGAACTCTCCACGCAGCCTGGCTGTCGTGTTTTCCCTAGGAAGAGAATTTCAGAGCGGAAGCAACGCGTGCCACGCTGGGGACAGCCTGGCTCTAATCAAAGCAGACGGCAGCCCAGGCCCCGGCCCCGGCGCAGCACAAAGCGCACGCAGGGCTCTGCAAGGGCAGAGGGCTCTTTCACAACACCACTGCCATTGTGAAGGGCTTTCGTCTTGCACCATCCCAAAGAAACTCTGGGGGAATATTAAGGCAGCTGTAAAATTCAATTCATTGCAAGGACGACGTCTTCGTGTTTGCACTGAGCTGAGGCAAATACCTGCGATAAGAGACAAAGCCAGCCAGCCCCCAAATCCAGTTATTCGTACTTCAAAGGGTCTGTAAAACCCAGCAATCTCTTTCCCCAATTCGGGGTGGGGTTGAGATGCCCGTGAAGCTAAGGGTGGAGCAGAGGACCAGAGGGCTGCGGGGAGCAGTAAGGCAACGCTGCAGCACCGCAGTCACGGGCTCGGCAGGCTGCAGGGAGCCGGGAGCAGGCGGGCAGGGACACGGGGTGCGGGCAGGGGCACGGGGACGTGGGCACTGAGCACCAGCTGCAAGCAGCTTCAGCTCTGAATAACCAGCCCACGGTGTGGAAGGTGCATTCTTAGTGGAGGAGGCTTCCTGAGGGCAGAAGATAGGGAACACAAAATGCCCACACGCAATGTTCAGCTGGGCTCTTCCTCACCCAGCTGAGAAACAGGGTGAAGTGGCCACTGCAATGCTGTCGTCTTCACGCACGCAGAGAGTGATTACCCCGGCTTGCGTGTCTGTGTCTTGACAAGAGCGACGCCTTCCTGAGCTTCGTTGCACTGAACTCGCCAAGAAGTGCATGCTGGTTGTGCAACATTGGAGTTGGAAACAGCGCTGTGCTGTGATGCTTCACAGACGACCCGGGAGGCCAAGGGGGATGTTTTGTTCCTTCTGGCTAATCTTACCTGGAGAGGCATCTCAGCAAAGCAACTCGCACTCACGGTCCCCAAAGCCCTTGACTTTCACGCTAGAGCAGAAGTCCAGCCTTCAAAAGCCAGGAAAGCTACGGCCGCATGTCAAAAGCGCGTACTGCCAATTCCGCTGGGGTGGTTCCTCTAAGCAGCAGGGCTAGTGGCCAACATAAAGAGAATGGTAAAGAAATACTGAAATCACATGGCTCAGGAAAAACGCCTCGCCTCCCGAGGCAGGACAACGCCGGTGCCACCAGCTTTCCTACTCCCACGGCAGAACGGCCCATCTGTGGTAGCACACCATCGAGGCGAGTCACGTTCAGGCAGGCACAGCTGCAGCCCCAGCGGACGGGGAAGCCTCCGCTCCCACTCCACAAACACCAAACTTGGTGCAAAGGGTGGAAAAACAGCTCGCTGACCAAAGCCAGCCGCTCCTTTCTCCAGGCACCTCTTGGCCTGCGCACTGAACTCCCCAGAGCTGCAGCTGTCCTGCCTGCAGCGGGTCCTCGTACCCTCCCCGTGCCTGCAGCATCACCAACCCAGACGCGTTTCTTAACGGCCGTCACTGAAAAACCCCTACTGCGAGCGGAGATACACGACACCTCCGAACAGCGGGCCCGAAGCACAGTTCCCGGCTCACACTGCGCTAGCGATGGGAACAGCAGCACCCTTCCCTCTCTGCAGAGGCAAAGCTGAATCTGCTGCATCGCCCTGCTGCAGAAGGATACGAGGGTTCAATAGATTTCGCCTCGCATCTGGATGCACAGTTGTTCTATAAATACATCCATGCTGCACAGACATTGGCCTTCTGGTTCCCATCCAATTAGAATAAATTTGTATAGCTCCTTTCATCCTAAAGGGCTTTTCAAATGAGTATCTGCATGCTACGTAGAAATATCCATATGGACTTCCCTCTCACCAGCAATCGCTTCTCAGCCCGGGACAAAGCGCAGCAACGACTCAGAAGTGCAGCTTTCTGCCCAACACCAGCCAGGGGGGCCGGACAGAGGGGAACCCCCACATCCAGGGCTGGGGACAAAGCTGCTCAGCTCCTGCGGTTTCAGCAGAGAAAGGGGGAGCGGGGCGCTGCACCGCTGCCGCGAGGCCAGGCCCTGGACCCCAGCTCCTCGCCGCATTCAACCAACGCTTTGACACCGTTGTTGTCACCAGCCCAGTAACCATGAGGTAGTGTCTCTGACCTCAAGCCTCACACATTTAACGAGACCCTAAAGGTTTGCAAAGCCAGGAGTGACTAAGGTTTCCATTGATTTAAGAACATTCCAAAAAAATTAAGAGATCCTACGGCCAAACACGTTTAAGGTTGAAGGACAATTACACCCGCCAGCGCAGTCCTCAAGCCTTCCTCGAGCACATCATGAAAAAGGCAATTATGGATAGAAGTTATAAAACATGTGAAATAAGCTGCAGCCCGCCCCAGTGAATCAGTGGTTCATGGAAATTTCCACAGGAGGCTGGAGCCATCAGCTAGCATTTTGTTTATCTCCCTGCTTCAGATTACGAAGGGGAGTGAAGACCTTATGGGAACACCCACCGGCTTCCTGCTGCTCCGAACACCCCGGGTGGCCCACATGTGGGACACAGACCTGCGGGACCTCCTGCAAGGCTGCACCCTGACTGTGCCACAGCGCGGGCTCCTCCAGCGCGGGACCGCAGCACGCCAGGAGATGATCTCATCTTTGCGTTCAGGGCCAACCCTTGCACAATCGAGCTCCGCTGTATCTAAATCAGACCTGGCTTATCAGCTCCTGAGAGCAAGCTGTCTGCGCGCGGAGCAAAAAGGCACGGATTCCATCCACCCTTCTGCTCAAGCGCTGAATTTACCAAGAGGTGTTCCTCATTTTCAGGTGGTGTCAGGACAAGCCAGCAGTTCAGCGTTAAGGGATGGAAGGGGGAAGGCGGTCTCATTCACCCAGGCAGCATTTCCCAGTTTGGGGCACACCAGAGTGTTCTGACCAGCTCCGGTTCTGCGCTGGTGCACAACGCGCTCGCTGCGGTTGTCCCGAAGGAAGGCAGCTTTGCTTACCCTACGCTCCTTAACGGGCAGCTTTAATAGAGGCGGCACGAGCGCTGCAGGCTGAGTGGGCTGTGAATAGCAGGCACAGACAAGAATGAGATAACTAACTTGGGTGATGGATGGCTAATTAGTTGGCAAGCAGTGCCATTAATTAATTCCTCTGTCCTTGCTCACAGGGCACCAACACACACAGGTTTGAGAATCAGCGCTATTAGCCGCCGCAGAGATCCCGTCCCCACGTTTCTCAGTCGGCCCTGCAGTCACAGGGGGGCTGAAGATCTGCCGAAACAACCGTCAGGGGAACGATGACAGCCCATCCATCACTAAAACTGCACCCAAAACCGCAGCTGACAGGTTACCAGCAGTGCTCTCGCACGACACTTCGAGTACTTGGGATCCGCTCTGGATGCCCGTATCCCCTGCTGCTCCTCAGGACCAGTTTTTGGAGTTTACTGCCTGACCCAGGAACAGGACAAGGACTGGGGACAAGAGAGGAAAGCTGGGGCGCACCCCGGTCCTGCCCTTGCTCTGAAAGCCTTCACACCTTCTTTTTGTTGTGGAGAAGCACGCACAGGGCTGTCTCGCCGCTTGCTGCGTGAACTACACTCTTTTTCAGTGCATCTGCTGCCCAGTTGGTGCCTGCAAGCGTGTCACGCGTGAGTGAATGCCTGGCACCGCACACGGAACCCACTGCTTCCACCGCCCCGTTTGTGCTAGCACGCATCGTACGGCTGTGCGGTGGAGGAAGCTCAACTCAGCTGGGGATTAAAATCAACAGAGAAGCGCGGCAAACACTGCCAACAAACATGGAAGAGGAGGTGAATTCAGAGCACTTGCTACGGGCTCTCAGCGGATCACTGCAGACCTCATTTAGAAGCTGGATGGCCAATGGCTACCGCTGCACTGGAAACCATAACAGCACGTTTACGAGGGGAAATGAAGCTTATGCAATTACTTAGCAGACATGTGGTGAAGGGTTACTACCGAAAATAGTTCAGACCTCAAAGACATCCTTTCCTGAGCGGGCTATACCGATTTCCAGACACGCGGCAGAGCCGTTTTTGCAGCTCCCCGTCCCTGCAGGCACGCAGCCCTTACCTTATAGAACACATCAGGCACGTACTGCTCGCTGCTGGACTCCTTGGCGTAGCCCAGCTCCGGCGCGTCGCGGCAGGGCAGCAAGCACTCGTCCCGAACCAGCGCCATGCACTGATTCGAGACCTGGTACCCCTCAAAGTGGACCTGGTTGTCGGGACCACCTGGAAGAGAGAAGGCTGGTTAAAAATCCCGCAGGAGAGCGATCTGCCCAGCGTAACCCAGAGAGGCGCCACTCTAAGAGTACCATTAAACGCGACAGCCTTGCTAATAGTGAGAAATGGGAGAAGAAAACACGGAGCTGCTGCATGGGAAGCACTTCCAGGCAAGAATCCCCTCCGAGCACTACACTTCTTTCGCATCACACATTTTCACAGCTCCCTAACAGGACAGACGCCCGGAGCGACAGCAGGAGTGCTTTGCCAGCAGCTTAAAGAAGGCAAAGCTCCCCTTTCGGAAGGCTCCTCAGCATCACCCTCCCACTACCCTGCAGGTATCTTCTTTCTTTCAAACTAAAAACCAGGCACACACACAGCTCCTGTGAGCCTGTTTCCTTTCCAAGGAACCACGAGCTGCGGATTCGGGGCTGGTCACCTAGTAATGTCAGGCATAAGAAGAAAAAAATGTGTTCTCAGCTTGTAATGGATGGCTTGGTGGAAATCTGACATGGAAACTGGAAATTAAGGCCCTGGCTCACTGATAGATCACATGCTTAGCACTTTAATTTGGATAATGTAAGCAACATCAGGTCATATGTCATTAGAATACAACTGGAAAGAGGAGAAACAGACAGATGGTAGGAAAACGTTACGATTTCCCAACCTAGGAATTCAGGAGGGAATGGGAATTAATCCATGTAGAGGATTTAAAGGCAAAGTTGATGCAAACTGTCCAAATATATTTATACGGCGCAAAAGGAAGGAATCAAGTGTTTAAATAGAAACCTGATGGGTTGATTTAACAGAAGAGAATGAAATTATCTGGAACAGAAAAGAGGAAATATTCCTTTTCTACCCTTTGATCTCTAACCTCAATCACTCACTGCTCCAGAACAAACACTGCTAGAAATTAAACATAGCCCAAGACACAAGGAAGGCCTGAACAAAGCTAGCCATCATTTTCTCAGTAAAACACCTTGTTTAAAAAAATAAAAATAAATACAAAAAAAAAAAAAGAGAGAGAGATACACATCTATCTTTAATGAAAGATGGATGTGTTTAGCAGTCTGGAATGTACGGGCAGCTGCCTGATTGCACAGGCCTGTCAACTGAAGGAGAGTGTTTTCGGTGGAAAAGGCTCCGGGAACGCTTACAAAACCTGGGCTCAGAGAGGCAGTACAATATCACACTTTCAGTTTTTACACTGGATGCTGTTTGGACGTCACGCATTTTTTTCATTGTGTTAAACAGACCCAGAGCCCAGTGTATCTGCTCCAGGGAAATTTTAAATGAAGACATGTGTCATCCCATGGAGAACAGCAGACTGAACTTCTAACACCACAGCTCTCCCAGCACACGCCAGCGTCTCCCCTCGCAGCCCGGGCTGTTCCACAGGGCCTCCGAGACTTGCTGGGCAAACAGCTAAAATCAGAGGTGACAAAGCAAAGCGTTTTGCAGGCTTCTCTGTTTTATTCAGCCAAACAAACAAAAAAAACCCAAAATGTTTCCATGCACGGAAGAGCACAGCATCCCACGTAAGGGTTTCCCTGACAGCGACACGAGGGAGATAAGTGTCCCTGCTTTATGCCGAGCCAGCCAGAGTAACTTTCAGGATCCAAAATGCCGTGGTTCTGCACTGCCGCTTTCAGGCAACAGAATTTGGAGCTTAAAGATTCAAAACAGAAAAGCAAGCAACAGTTACGGTCCTGGCTGCAGGCAAAAATGCTTTCTGCATCAGAGAGGTGGATGCTCCCGGCCTGAGCCTCAATTAAGCTTCCTGCAGGGGACAGGGTAAATAATTGTAGAAAAGATAGCACAAAGAATGAAGAAGTATTTTACTTGATAGAGCAAGGCAAAGCCCTCGTTAAATAGGCCAGATGGGGACCAGGACGTCTGACGACTTCTGGCAGAGCTGCATATTCTTCTTCTATTAACAAGAGATAACGCACGTGCAACCAAGAGAGCCGGGGCAAGCCGAGGCCAGTTTATACCTGTAGCCACAACTGTGACAAACTTGGATCCAAAATGACCATCTGGAGAAAGGCGACAGATGTTGGGCTGCTGGTTCTGAAAGTTTCCAGCTGTGATGCACTCTTCTGCACTGAGATAATACGTGTCCTGAGGGAAGAGCAGAAACGTCAGTAAAAAGGACAACGTGATGTAGCCTAGACCTATTTCCCTGGTCTGCAGCCAAAGAAAACTACCAACACCCCAGTGAAACACGCTTTTGTAGAAAGTTTCTGCAGAGACTGGGAAAAGAATGCAACAGGTCAGCTCTCCAGCCCTGGGCCTGGCTCTCGCCAGAAGGACTGCCCCACTTCTAGTTCCACCCACCTTTACACACCTTTTTTTTTTTTTTTTTTTTTAACCGGAGTTTCGTTTTCCAAATAGGGAAATCATTGATTCTAGAGTTTCAGGAACTGAGAAGGTCAAAGTTTGAGCAACGTGTATCTCACAGAGCCCAGCCCCTACAAACATCCTCTGAGTCACTTTTGCTCACCGAATTTGCACCTCACACCCCTCCATTCCCTCCACTCCACTGAATTCCCTTAAACTGTGAGCACATTTTCTCAAAGCAGAGTGAAGGGCTGCAGGCCCTTTGCATGCCGTCCGAACAGCTTCGAACCCCTAACAGCGCTCTTCGAGCTCCAGCTCCTTTTCCTTCAGAAGCTTCTGAAAAACCCCCTTTCACAGGAATTCCAGTCCCAGCGTCACCTCCAGTCCCGCGCTGCCCCGGCTCAGTACTGTGCTTGGCAGAGCCAGCGTCCATGTGTGACAAGCCCTGCGTACCAGCAGCTGTAAGGAGCTGCACACTTGTCCCTCACCTTGTTTCTGCTGTATCGAACAGTCCCTTTCCGTGTGTCTTCAGAGACCAGATCAGTAAATATCCAGCCAACCTATAAAGAAGTGTTATGGAGAAAGTTGCTTTAAGAAAGAAAAAAAAAAAAAAAAATCCAGAAGAGAGCTTATACATTTTCTCCTAGCAGGACAAGATGTTCTTGGCTTCTCGCGCAGCCCTGCTGTATGCTGCCTGAAGGAAATTGCTCTCCCAGCTGTGCCGGGCTCATTTGAATCCCATTTCCAGGAGCAGCATGCCAGCTGGCCGGCCGGGGGCACCTGCAGCTTTATGTTTCACTATGGAATATTTTTTCATGGAAAGATCTGGAGGCTGCAAGAGGCCTCTCAGCCGCTACCTCCTCCCACCCACAGCAAAAAGCATTTCCTATTGAGCATTCAGCGCAAAGCGGCACCGGGAGCGCCAGCAGATGACAAAGCAGCTCACATGATCTCATTCCGAAGCTCGCAGCCACTAGTTAAGATAAAGCTCATATGTTCCCACTGGAGTGTGATTCATTCCAAATCGGAGTCTGCTCTGATCCAAAAAACACATTCCTGCTTTCTGCATTGTTTGCACATATGAGTATAGATGTGTACACACACACCGCTGCGTGAACCCTTCTGCACACACGTGCTAAGAACAGCTCCCACCGCGTTAACCCTTCGGAGGAAGGACTGCTGATTCAGGTTCCCAGCAGAGCCCAGACAGACAAAAACCTGCAACCAGCAGCGCGTGACGTGTTAAGTCCTATTGATTAAAAATATCTGATGGGAGAAGCAGAGGAAAAGCAAGGAAATAAATAACACGCACAGAAGCTTTGCTTCAGACGCTGGCAAAAGGCTAAAGATCTTATCTGCAGAGAACAAAAGCCCTCACCACAGATGTTTATAGTCTCCTGTACCGAGCCTTTTCGGAGTTGTGTTTTCTTTAGCAAGTAAAATCTTGTTTGTGTACATCTCATTCCTGGCATTCACACAACACCAAAAGACTTCCCAAACCAGAAAATATCAGCACAGGTTGGAGAGATGTCAGCAAACCAGCGGATCCCAGGACCCACGCGTCCTGATCGGCCGGCTGGCAGGCTGAGGGTGCAAGGGGAACAGCGGCTCAGCTGCTGGGGGACCTGCACCCCTAAACCAACGTACAGACGAACTCATGTACAGATTAATGGAGGAGAATAAAATCCTCTGCTCCTAGAAGCGGAGCACTGATTCTGTCAAAAGGGAGAACAAACTCAGAAGGCAACTCCAGTCACATCTGCGCCAAATTAGCACTCACCAGGGAGATGCTACTAGGAACGGCTCCTATCTGAGGAGAAATAAAGGGAAAATCATGTTCCTGCTTCTCTGCTACTCCCTTTGATGTCATTCACCACAGAGGACTGCTGACTTCAGCTGCACAGCCCTGCTAGATGCTTGTGTTCAGGAAAATGCTCTCATTTTGTTTTTCATACCTAAAAGCGTAAGAGCTACTGATACTTAAGCTAGATTTCAGGTATGCCCAAACGGTCTTGCATAACCCCGTGGAGCTGAAGAGAAGTGCCGCCGACTTTCTTCACTGCCATACAAAGACGCACGAGATCCGACAACATCCTAACCTTTCTCAGTCCAAGCTTTGCAGCGATCTCATCCACAACCTCGGCTTTAGGATCTTCCAGGATCTCCAGGCTGTTCTGTGTACCAATCTGCAGCAAAGAAGAACTTGCTAGTAAGAAGGACGAGGAAAAAACACAGCACGCTTAGTTACTGTCAGGAGCAGGCAGAGGATGGAAGCCTCCGGGTTTCCCCTTCGGCGTTGCCACAGACTGGTTTCACCCCAGAGCTCCTCCGCTCGCAGACCATCCTGTCAGAGCTCCTCAGCTAAGTTCGCAAACTGCATCGGGGTTTATGAATGAACGACTCAGCATTTACAAACAGGCCGCGGCTGTTTCCGAGCGCTTTGGAAAAGGGAAGATATTATACAATTTTTCCAAAGCTCTCTGTTCCACCTGCCAGCTCTGTACCGCCGTTTCGCTTGTTGAATCCTCTCGCAGCAGAGAGGCCGAAATCCAGTGAATCCAAGAGCCCACGCTCAGGCCTTCCCCCCACGCTCTGGAAAACACGGCTCCATCTGGGCGCGTTTCAGAGGCAAGCTTTCTCGTGTGAGGGGTGCTGTGCCAAGAAGCACAGAGACTGTTTGCCAGGAGAGGAAAAGCTTCCTTGCTTTTCCCGTGCACAATTAGAAGCATACAAACTTCCAAAGCAGGGGCTTCACAGCGATACTGAAAGAAAGGAGGGCATAGCTCTGTTCATATCGGAAAGGGAAGAACTTACAAAAGGCTTGCAATTCTGCTCTCACACACACATTCCCAAAGATCCATTTGTTCTTTCCCACTGACAGATCTGCTGCATTTTACTCTAGCAACTGTGCAAAAATCATAAAGAGGAAGAAAACACACGACCCACCACGGTATGTTTGTATACATAGGGTCTGCACTGAGAAAAGTGACTTTGATCAGCGGGGAGGAAGCCAGTAGGCAAGCTCAGCTTCAAGCTGAGCCTTGTGTTGTGGGCTGAGTGGCTTTGCCATCTCCAGTTTCAGCTCTCTGACACCGAATTCAGCCTCTGGGCTCCCCGGGAGGCCGGGCTGAGCGGTGCTGGGCGCGGTGCTGTGCGGTGCCGTGCACCATCTAGCGGGGACTCCTGGCTGCTCTGAGGCACCGAACACATCCGCGGCCTCTCGATAAGGCAGCAGGCTTCATTTTCGGCTAATTAAGCTGCTTACATTTTCCCAGAGAGCTGGTAAGAAAAGGAAGCAAGGGCTGCAACTTTTTTGTCCTAGTATGGAATTTGTTTTCAAGCGGTTTCATGCCGTAACCTTGGAAATCCAGTAATCAAGGGAAACACAGACAATTAAATCTACTATTACAAAGTCTCTCTGAGCACAGAGCAATGTAAAAGAAAATGTAGAAATATCAAAAAGCAAATCTGCGTTTTAAAATCCTTTCAGTGGTAATCACACCAAGACATAAATCACAACATCTTTTTCACAGGACAGTTTTCCTTACGGAGCTGCAGTCAGAAGCACTGCGTGAGGTTTCCCAAACCAAAAAAAGCCATCCGTATTCCCCGATTATCTTTACGCGTTGACCCCGGCAGCAGGGCACCCAGCTTTACCTGTGGGGGTTCATAGATGGCAGCGACCTCCGCCCGGATGCCCAGAGGGATGTCTTTGTGCTCCGTGTACCGGCCGTAGAGATACCCGAGATGCTGGTTTCCTGTCTTCCGCCAGAAGTCGAGGAAGCGATCTGCAATTGTGTGGTTCTCAAACATGATGTTGTCAACATGCCTGTATTTCTGTTTGACAAAGTCCAAGCGTCAGGCCATCCTCCACCAGTCCGTTTACCTTGCCTATTGCCAACACCTTCCCCAGAGACCCCCAGCCGCCTGGGACGCAGGCCGCCCCTTACAGCCGAATCCCGCCAGAGCAGGGACATGGAAAGCTCCCAATTCCCACACTCTCCCATATTCAGCCTTCAGCACCGCTCCTCTGCCCAGAACTCACCACGGGCTGGAGCGTGGGGAAGCCCTGAGCACCCCCAGCAGCCCATGAGCTTGGCTTCTTTACTAGGGCCCTTACCCCAAGGGCCTTTGCTACTAAAAAAAAAAGTGAAATTTTAGAGGAAAAAGAAGAAACAGTGGGTGGCCTTCTGGATCCCGTGAGGTAAAAGAGTGGAGATTCATCGCCAGTGGTGCCAGCTCAGATGTCCTCTACATAAGCAGTAAACTGCTGAACCAGATACATTTTGGAGCCCTTTTCTGCCGGAACTGAAGACCTTAACAGCCATTTCCCCAACAACCACCAATACGCAAAGGCTTCTTGCTCCAAGCTGGCTGTTCTTGAAGTCATCTCTCCAAAAATAAAAGTCAAGTCCCTTCTCAGCGTGAGGCACAAGGGCCCCCCCGAGCTCCGTCTCACCTGTCTGTTGAGAGTGATGGCGCTTGGCTGGCACTTTGTGCAAATCCCTTCTGGCCAAGGCGGGTGCCCTTCGCAGCCCGATTTGATCTTACAGCTTATGTTTTCCAGGGCAACAAATTTCCCCCTGCAAGAATGAAAAGAGAAGTCTGCCGTTACCACAGGAAATGCTTCTCAAAAAAAGCAAGTAGCTAGAAATATCACAGAGGGAGCAGGGCAGGGATGCGGTGGCACCAGTGCTCTCCATTAGAGGATCTCAAAGCACCCTGCAAACTCCCACGGGGGAACGCTCCACTCCTGCGGTCCCCACGAGGTTTGAGACTCAAGCTCAGAGCTTGGAATAATTAGGGAACCTCTTTCCTTCCATCTGGCCTTCCTTCTCCCCCTGTCAGTAGTGTTTCCTGGAAGCAATTACATTGTCACGGAAAAAAAAAAGAAAAAGGGAAAAAGAAAAAGACAGTTAATTTTTTTTCTCTTGTCCTTTTTCTTTTTTTCCTTTCTTTTTCTTTTTTTTCTTTACATGTTGTTTTCTCCTTAGTTTGCCATCCAATAGTTGTATCCAACACTACTCTGGTGAGATTTCTCTGTACTTTCATTTATACTTTAAAAAACAAGCTACAACCAGATTCCCTTAAACACAGAGATTTTCTTACTTGTCTGCCCCTCCGGTCAGCTTCCTGATGTAGGCATGGAAGGACATATGCTTCACAGGAGGTTCCAGATGGTTTAAATAATCCTCATCAAAAGGCTGCCAAAAACACCACACAAAGAAAAGCCAGGTCAGACACCTGTCTGATAATACATTGATCACGAAATAAATGGATGTTCTAGAGTCAGCCCCACTGGCTCCCAATGTGGAAACAATCAAGAAAACTTAGGCTCATTTTCAAGGCAGCTACTACTGCGATAGAAAGAGTGGGACTCTACAACAGCAACTTTTATTATCGCCTCCTACTCTCGGAACAGATTGGCTCCACAAGTCAGAACCAGCCTCAAAGGCAAAATGCTTTTTCCTTTCAATATCTGACAAAAGCCCAGCTGCTCAAACAAGGCCAAAGAACTTCCGGAGCGCACGGTGGGGACGCGGGGGAACAGCCATCCTGGCTCACAGCGACTTTCGAGGGATCACTGCTTCGTGCTGTAAATTACACAGCTTCGCACGCTCGTACGCGTCACTGAAGCTGCCTTCGACCTGAATCATGGCTGGTTAAACTGGGAAGTGCTGGGATCCAGGAGAGGGAGCTTGAAACAAGAAGATCTGGGCAAGAGTGAAGAGGGAAGAAAACTGGAACTTTTCTAAAGCACTTTGTGTTAAGCTCATTACTGCAGAAAACCAGAGCCTTAACCAGAATAAAGGCAGGGTCAGGAAGGCCTAGGGCGTCAGTGATCCTGGAGGCAGGATTCTGACACGGAGCTGCCCTCTTTACGTGGGCAGCACTCCGAGGAAAAGTGTTCATACTGGAAGGAACCAAACGCAAGAGGACGTGCTTTTGTGTCGCTTTCTTCGTGGGGCGCTTACCTCCAGCGGTACGCAGTGCACGCATTTCCCCAGGGGGCCGTGGCGACACCTGCGCAAAGAGAAAGAGAAGCAGCTGTAAATCTTACTTACAAATGGAAAAGTCAGACAGTAAAAGTTGCTCCAGACTAACAGTTCTGGTGTGGAAGATCTGTACAACCGTACGGCTCTGAGCAGCTCTGCACCCACTAGGGAATATTCCAGAGGGGTCACCAGAAGATAACTTCACATCGAGAGACAGCAACAGCTCCAGGCTAAATCTGAGTCCCAGGGCAAGACAAACCCCTCCTAACGTCCGTGCCGCCGGCACGCGGCCCTGCACTCCGAGCAGCCGCGGGAACCGAAGTCAGATCACAGCTTCTCAAGTTTTACAACCCTGCGTTGGGGTTGTGTTTCAATCCAGGGAATTTTAAATCTCCTTCGCAGGGCTGGCCTGTGTGGTTTTTACAGCAAGACAACCAAAACATCCATCCTTTATCAGGCGCTAGAGGATGGTCTGCAGCAAACACGGACGCATGTGTTTATCGGCCAGATAAAGACCTGCTGGGTACAGTTACAAAACAGAGGGGAAACGTCTCCTTTTGAGGCGATTGCTGTAAAAATAAAACCCAAACCAACAAAAAAACCCCCGCGCCTCTGCCGCAGCACGAGGTCAGCGCTAGCTGTCAGAGGAAGGCCTCTGGAGAGGAGGACAGACATCGGCCCTTACAAAGACAAAGTGGATGGGATCCAGTTGCAGCGTGGCTTTTAACAAAGTGCCGTGGCAGATAACGCACGGAAAGGAGCAGCGACGGCCGCTAAGGCGCCCCGCCGAACGCCAGCACGCCTGCGTGTTCAGATTGATGTGCGCTCGCAAACGCAGGAACAGGCCCAGACACTCCTTTTATCACAAACATCCACCGCTGCGCGTTGGCTCCCTGCTAGGAGCAGCACCTTCATTTATTCTGCTGAAAAATGTGGTCAAGGTACAGACGATTTTTTCTGCCGTGGAGTGGTGGGGTTTGCCTTTATTGTTTCGACGATGTGGCATTTCCCTCATTTATCATCAGCCTGAAAAGGTTAGATAGGCTTTTCCACGCAAAGGCAACGTCTCTCCAAACTTCCTCGCTGCTGCAGCACGAAAGATAAACCATATGGACGGCGACACAATGGGGAAGGGTGAGCTGTTCCGTTCCAGAAAGAATTCCTGGTTGTCTTTACAATTTTTTAAAAATACAAGCTGCTTTGTTTACCTAAGCCTCCTGCAGCTAGAGTTCTGTCAAAGCTAGACTTTGTTGCATTTCTGTGAGCAAAACGGACTCCCGGGTTTCACAGACAGGTTAGCAAGGCACGTGATGGAAAGGAAGTCAAAAACTAAGCAGGCAGAGACCCAAGTCCCACTTCTAAGTCTCTGCCACTGGACATTTCCACTCACTGCTTTGGTTTTCCCTTCACTTCTTTGTTCCTCCTTTAAGGAGTGGCCGGACCTGAAGATGCGCTCCTGCTCGGGACGTCCTAGGTGAGGTGCCACAGGCACCCATCCCGGTGCCGAAGGCAGCGATGCCGGGTTGCGTAGGCTCTGCCCAAGCAGGGAGAGACCGCATGGCACCGGCAAAGGCGACAGAGCTCAGGTCTCCGCTCCAACAGAGGAGCCGCCCACAATTTCGAAAACGAATCCCACCCTGGTGCTCACCCACCGCTGGCCGGGCGACGCCGAGGCGGCAGCTCTGGCTGAAAGCGCGTTTCCCCGTCTAGGCCTCTCCTGCGAGACGGAGACCTGGCCCTGCTGCCCCCCACGCCCGTCACCTCGGCCCCCAAACAAGGAGCTACCTCTTGAGACCACGTGGAACAGAAGCTACTGCAGAGAGCAGCCCCTGCGTACGAAGCAGTGACACATGCAGAGCACAACCCGGTATTTCTACACAGCACTGGCTGCCAGGACGTCCCAGGGAAGAATTCAAAGTATTCATTTTAATCTAGAGAGCTCCAGATGTTTTAGGAGCAGAAAATATACGACCACAAGTCCCATAGCAGGGGCCACCTTGACCAGAACAATAGATGGTCTGAATGAGTCCTTCCTGGCAAAGACCCTGGGATTTTGGTATCTGCTTCCTTCCTCGGCTCGCCAGAGCCCCATTTAACCTTCCAGGACAATGGCAAAGGCTGTTTTCCCTCGTGAACGTTTCAAAGGCAGCGAGGGACAGAGCAGTGGCTCAGGGGGCAGTTCCCACAGCACACTTCCTGGCCGCTGGCTGCAGACAAGATGTTACAAGCTCTGGTGAGGCACAGATGCATCGGCAGAAACAAAGCCCACCCCTACTTACAGCTGCTGGTCTCGGTTTCGGTAAATCTTCCCATCCTGTTTGATCAGATACTGGTCAATCTCATCTTCCACCACCTGGGGGGCCCCCGCAGGCCGCAAGCCTTGGGCAACAGAGGTGTCCATGGTCTCTGAGGAGGGGCCGGCCGGGCTGGAGGGGTACAGGAACAGCATATCGCCGTGCCTACGGGCATGGGAAAAGAACACACAGGTATCAGTAGCTGCTTCGGGCTAGCAAACCTCCCAGACCAGGGAGGAGCACGTAACATCACAGACTTCCGCAAGCAGGGCAGTGTGACACCACTCCATTAGCCACCGCTTTCTGCTGCTCTGGTCAGTCACACAAGAAATGCAAATCTTTTCACCAAGAGACAAGACCGAGGGGAAAAGATGAAGAAAAAAGTGAAAGGAGCCTATGGAGAGAAGCGACAGCTCCAGCAGGGAAAAGGACCAGCCCCAAGTCACAGCCTTCCCAAGGCAGCTGCCAGTGCCGACACATTCAAGCGACACGTCGCATGCAATGGTAACAGCTCTTGTATTTTCAGTCAGCTCAACATTGTTCTTGACATGAACAGAACGGAGACGTCCCCAACCAAACACGAGGCAACCGCACCATTTGGCACCTCCCATCTCCCTGGGCGCCCGGCTCCAGAAGGCAGGAACACTGGCTCCTGCACACAGGACTATCAGACTGGCATCAATGCCAAAAAAACCGCGTAGCATGAGTGAAAGTAGGGATGAGGGAGCTCGCTGCAGGCTGTGAGAGATCAAACAGCAGGCCTGCTGCTGCCTCGCCACTGCGAGGAAACACAGCGCAAGGAGCGGCCTAAGAAACGGCTGCCGCGGCCTCACACGCAGTCATTTTGATCCCCCCATTTCGGCACCGCAGTCAAGCTCGCCTCTTCAAGTAGCTGGCGAGTGAGAGCTGAAAGCTCAGGACTGCTGTAACGTGACGCCGCCCGCCGCTGCCCGCTTCGGAGGGGAGAGTTGGGGCGAGCTGAGAGAAGAGGCACTCTGTCGAACAAAGGGCCCCCGCCACCCCCAGCGCTCGTCAGGACTCACTTGATTTTCAGCAAGTTGAGGGATTTGTTCTGTGACGCTGTGATCTCTCCTGTCCTGTTTCTATTGGTGTAGACAGAAAACCCATTATTCCTGAAACCAAATTCTTTTGCAACCTGAAAGAGAGAGAAGAATGACCAGGTTTAAGATACCTCACACCCCCAGTCAGATGCTGAAAGCTGCTCAGAGCAAGCGCAAGGTCCAGGGAATTCTATTGCAAAACTTTAGCTGAACTCAACTGCATTTCTGAAGAGCACAGGGTAACTGAGAAAAATAGAAATGCTGAATAACACAAGCAGTTTATTTTAAAAAGCAACTTAAAATGTCTCTCACACAACACAAATGCAGTATTTTATCTAAATCCTGGCAAGCACTGTCATAACTAGAGAGGCAAAAGTATCCTCTCTGTTTCCCAGCTCTCCTGCTCCAGCCTTGCCAGCTCACCCCAGCCGAGTCATTCCCATCTTCCTACGGCCAGGATTCCTCAGTCCAGATCTCCACCTCTTCTGCCCTCAGCCCCGCTCTCGCCTACCAGCTGCTACACGGGTTTCACGCAAGCTCTTCCTGCTCTTCTCCTTTCTCTCCACTTGGCTCTTTCCTCCTGATGGAACCTGCGCTCGCACTAACGCCTCTCAGGCTCCAGGCAGGTTTTTTCCCTGCTCATCCTCTCAGCTGTTCAGTTGAAGGCTGCTTTACTCCTAATCAGTCAAATGCCTCCTCACGGCAACAGCAACTTTCACATTTGGCCACTTAGAAACATCATCAGTTTAATTTCTTCCTAAATTCCTAAGTTAACAGCCTTTATTTTTATTGGACACACCTCCCTGCAGCTTTGGCAGGGCTCCGAGACAGACCGCACACAGGACAGACCGAACAAGCCACCAGCACAAGTGCCAGACGAGCAAGGTCACGGAGCTTCTCTCCTGCCAGCTCCGCCGTGATCTGCCGCAGTAAGCGCTCGGCCGTCCGAACGGGAGCGCGACTTCCAAGCGGCTCACCTCCGCGCTCGCCCGGCAGGCCACGGGCTCCACCAGGCTTTTGGGGGAGACAACGTGCACAACGCACGAACCAAAGGCTCGGGTTCTTAACTCAGTTCTAACCTGAACACACCTGAGAGTTTGTTTTTAGTACTCTGGGATTCACCTAGGACGTGCTGCCAAAGCCAGAGCCGTGACTGTCGCGGCCCGCGCCGCTCTGAAACGTGCTTCCTCACGCTCTCCTTCTGCAGCTTCTCCGGAGTCGTCAGGGAGGAGACCGACGCCGATTGCAAACCCAGAAGCAGCGATCCGACGCCTCTTTGATTACAGCTACCTAGCTGAACAGGAAACCCACCACACGGGTTCGGGTTTCGGTGTCAAAATGCGCAGCCGTTAACAGGCACAGATCTGCGGGGGTACCGGCGCCCCTTTCTCGGCCGAGTACGCCCTGTATTCGCAGAAAAACCCGAACGTTTCTCGTACTCAGCCCGGCGAGAGGATACAGTTTTCCTCAGATCAACAGGCAATTCCAGCGAGTGCCGATGCTTTTGTTCTGGCAGCGACTGGTTGCCAGCACGATTGTTCCGCGCTGCCTCGAGTAACGTGAGCCCCTGAAACCGAGCAGCTTGTCCTGCACAGGTTCCAGAGATTCTGGAAGCAACGCGTTTTCCCCTGGGCGAGGCTGTTCAGAGGCTGCAGCGACTGTCTCTGACCCAGTCCCGAAATCCCTCGGGATTTTCGCTCGGGCAGGCGGGAACTGCTGTCACGGTCTGGGCCCAAGCTTCCAACAAAGCAAACGACTCCCACACAGGAGCAGGTTTCAGTGTGCTCCCCTGGCCCCTCGGCGGGGGAAAGGAAATCTAGCTGGCTAAAAGAACGGCCCTCAGGCACAGGAACACAGAGTACTCCTGCGACGGACCAAAGAAATCCTCATCTGAGGGTTCCAGGTTACAGCAGAGTTCCAGGAGGGAAGGCAACGGAGAACTGCTCGCTCTGTAAGAGCAAACCTGAAAGGCTGAGCACCAGACCAAAGAACGAGCCACAGCCAACTCCAGATCTGACAGCCCCACGCTCCGTGTGCTCTCCTCACACCGGGGTGGGAGTCTCTCCCCGCAGGCTCTCACATCGCATTAAGATCTCGCCTTAATCCATTCCTTGCTCTTTCCAGAACCACACGGGAAACCCAGCGGCACAGGAAGCACATTCAAATGATATTCAAAGCGCAAACCAAGCAGCCGAGCTTCAACTGGCTCAGGCCTGAAGAGGCCAGCCAGGTTTTGACTACCAAACAGCTTTCCTGTGCCACTGTCAGCCTCTGCTTCCCCAGCCGCCTCTTCTCTGGGAGAACACTAAAACGCGTCCTCCTCCAGGAAGGCTCTCACCCCAGGGAACTCCAGCTGAGAAGCTGAGTAAGTTTTCTTCCTCAAATTTGTTATTTTCCCTCTGGAACAGCAAGGAGAAAACTCGTTTTGGCTACACCAGTTTTAAACACCCTTTTCTGCAAGGCAGGCTGGCCCTCGCTCCGTCAGCGCCTTCGCCCAGCGCGGTGGAGCACCAGTCACCCCTGAGAGCGCCGCGCGGCGCCGGCCGAGCCGCAGGGGCCCTGCCGCGTCCCCCGGGCGAGCCGCGAAGGCGCAGAGAGGCTCCGGGTACCTTCTTGAGGAACGTCGCCACCGTTTCTCGCTTCGTGGCCGTGATGCGCTTCACCCCTTCCGGCGACTGCACGCGGATTATCTGCGGGGTTAAGAGGACAGCCCGAGTTAGTGACGGGGGGACAGAGCCCACCCCGCGCTCGCAGCCCGCACACGACGCGGATCATCCCCACCGCTCCTCCCCCCTGCTTTAAACGCTGCTCTTCAACGGGGCACGCAAACGCACGAGGAAGTAATTCGCTCGTGGCAGGGCGGCACTCCCGGCGTCCGCGTGCTGCAGGGTGAATTACCTGAGTGCACGAGGCACGGGAGGAAGCTGGCACCGGGAAAAACGCTAACGCTGCTTTCTTTGTCAAAGCTCTGACCTCAGACGTGGAATTAAACTTTCAGGAGGAGGGTGAATCAGAGCTTCCATAGGGAAGGGAGCGATTTATTCGGTGCCTACACACAAACACTGGCCTAACTGGTGCTAATGGGCACCTGCGCCGTCGTTGTGTTTCAACCCACGCTACTGACGTGCAGCTTCCGTGGCTGAGGAGACGAGAAGAGGCACGAGGCTCAGGCTACTCCTGCGCAACGCTGAACAGCAGCTTTGCTGAAGTCAGGGATGGGAAAAACTGGCAGCTCTTGGGGGAAAAGGCCAGGGATAATTCTTCACATACTGGCAGGGAACTGGCGAACGTAAACATCGGTGTCCTCGTGCTGCCAGGGAGCAGGGACGCGGCTCAAGTTGCTCCACAGAGCCACGTTCACCTGCCGACACGTAGCACAGAGCCACGTTCAGGATGGCAGCGTGTGTGTGCTGAAAGGGGGGACACGGGGGGCCGCCGGCGTCCCGGCGTTACCTTGCAGCAGCCCCCTTACAGCCTCCCAACCCGCAGCGGGGGACCGAGCGAGCCCGGCCGGACGGGTGCGGGGCACCTTCCCGGTACCGACCAGCCCCTTCCCCAGCGACGCCGGCACCCCGGCCACGACCGGCCACCTTCCCCCGAGATATCCCCGCCCGGGGCTGAGCGGGACCCCGGGGCCACGCTCCCAAACCCCACGCGCTCCAAGGGGGCGCTTTCTTGGGGCAAAACCACGGGGAATCCGTACAGGGCACCGCTCCGGGCGGGGGGCAGCCCGGCTCCGGGAGCGCTGCGCTCCCGGCAGGATGTCCCGTCCCCAGACGGCGGCGCGGCCCCGGGGCGGCCCGGTGCGGTCCCTCCGGGCGGGGTGAGCGCGGCCCGGCCCCGCCGCCCCACAGGAATCTGCTGCCTCATCGCCCCTCCCCCCGGCCGCCGCCGCCGCCGCCCGGCCCCACTCACGATCGTCTCCGCCATGGCGCTGCCCGCCGGGGACCGGCGTTCGCCGGGACGCCCAGCTACCGGCCCGGCCCGGCCCGCTGCGGTGCAGCCAGCTCCGCTCCGCTCCGCCGCGCCCGGCCCGGCCCGCTCCGGCCCGCCGCCTCCCGGGCCCGGCCCGCCGCCTGCGCCGACGCCGCCCGGACCCCGCGCCCCAGCGCCCGCGTTCCGCTGCGCGAGGGTTCCTAGGCCGGGCGGGGCGGGGCGGGGCGGTGCGTCCGGCACAGCCGCCCCCCGCGCTGCCTCGGTGTTACAGCCACAGGTGTCCCCCGTGCTGCCTCGGTGCCATGCCGCAGCCTTCCCCTCGGCCACCGTGGCACCTGTCTCTTTGTTCCGCCTCCAACTCGTCCCCTTCGGGTGTCCCTGTTTGAGGGGCCGGGCCCGGCCCGGGCGTGGGGCCCCTCGGTGCCCCCTCGCCCCCTGCACGGGGCTCGAGTGGGCTCCCACGGGCCGGGCAGCGGGATGTGGGCTGTGCTGGGGCCTGGTCCCCCTGCTTACCCCAAATACCCCTCTATGCCCTCGCTACCGACCCCGCTAACGGGGCATGGGGGCTGCCGTGGGGGTGGGCTGCCGCGGGCCCAGCTGTGGGGCCGGGAGCCGCAGCCCTATTTAAGCGCCGGCCACAGCCCCCTCACATGATGGGAGTGTGACTGCCCGGGCTGCGAGCGGGATGGCGCCGAGCAGAGCGCGGCTCTCCCAGCCCCACGGTGGGGAGACCACCCGGCTGCTGCCCCAGGTAACACCGGGACCCCCGGCCCCCTCCCTCGGGACCCACGCTCCTGCCCCGTGCACCCCATATTCCCCAGGTGCCAGCTCCATGGCAGTGCCCCCATCCCTGGGGGGTCTCCATCGGGATGAATCTGGGGGTCCCGGCCAGGGGCAGGGTCTGTGGGAGAGCACCCACGCGCTCAGACTCCGGGGTTGCAGTGTGGGGGGGTGTTGGATGTGGGGCACCCCATGCAGGGGGCTCTTGCAAAGGGGGTCTCCAGGAGCCTGTGACAGCCTCAGGCTGTGGGATGGGGGGGGGGGTGTCTGTGGGCTGAGGGGGGGTATTTCTGGGGGACCGTCCCGCCGGCTGCGAGCGGCTGGTCTGTCCGTCCAGGGGTCCAGGCTGGTGGAGCTGCCCTACGCCTCCTCCGATGACGACGACGGCTCGCTGGCCGGGGACACGGACCTTCCCGCAGCCGAGCAGGACCCCGAGATGTGGTACCCCGTCCCCCCCAAACTGGGGGCCTTCAGCCAATGCGTGCGGTACCTGGCCTTCCTCTGGAACCTCCTCTTCCTCCTGCTGGGCCTGCTGGCCCTGGCTGTGGGGGTCTGGGGGCTGCTGGCCAAGGGCTCGCTGCAGGGGGAGCGCCTGGCCCCGCTGAGCTCTGACCCCATGCTGCTTTTCGTGCTGGCGGGGCTGGGGGCCAGCGCCGTCTCGCTGGCTGGCTGCCTGGGCGCCCTCCGCTCCAGCCCCTGCCTGCTGCGCTTTTTCGTGGGGGCCGTGCTGGCCTTCGCGGGGCTGGAGGTGCTGGGGGGGCTGCTGCTGCTGGCCGCACGGCACCGGCTGCGGGACGCTCTGCGGGACGCCCTGCTCCTCTGCCTCCTGCGCTACCAGGAGGAGCCCGACCTGCAGTTTTTGGTGGACGAGGTGCAGCGGAGCCTGCGGTGCTGCGGCCTCGGCTCCTACCGCGACTGGGAGACCAACCCGTGAGTGGGGGTGCCAGGGGGAGGCTGGACCCCGCGCCGGGACGGTGCCTGGACCCCGCAACCCTCCTTCTCCATCCCTCCAGGTACTTCAACTGCAGCGCCCCAGGAGTGCAGGCGTGCAGCGTCCCCAGCTCCTGCTGCCTGGACCCCCGGCAGAACGGCACCGTCGCCAACACCCAGTGTGCCTTCGGGGCCCTGCGCCTGGGGGACGTGGCGGCCGGCGCCGTCGTGCACCTGGGAGGCTGCGTGGCAGAGCTCAGCGCCTGGCTGCGCGGCCAGGCCGGCGGCATCGCGGCCGGCGCGGCCGTGCTGGTGCTGGTTGAGGCCGCCGGCGTCCTCATGGCGCTGAAGATGCTGGGAGATATTGCACCCGTCGGGGCGTGGGATTGAGGGGGTGCTGGGGGACACCGTGGGGTCAGGGACATGTGGGGGGCTGATCCAGCCCCAAATAAACCTCGTCATAAGCCTGCGCTGCAGCCATGCCCCCTCCTTCCTGCCCTGCGGCTCGGGGAGACGCTCTCCATCCGCATCCCCGCACGCCCCGGACCACGACACCAGGCTCCCGCGCTCGTTCTGGGTTTTAATGAGCATTTTTCCAGGCTGAGCCCCGCCGCGCGGCCGGGGCAGCCTCTACCTACGCAGCTCTACGCGGCGGCGGCCTGCCTAGATGATGCCGTACTGCGCCAGCTCGTGCAGCTCCAGGTGGCTGAAGGCTTCCCAGGGACAGATGACGGTGATGTCTGGGGAGAGCAGAGGCAGCGTCAGCGCGACCCCCTCCCAGCCCGGCGGCGGGCGGCTGTGCCCGCAGCGAGCCCCGCTCCCCACGCGCTGGGGACGAGACCCCCGTACCTGTTCCCAGCCCCTCCATGCCCGGGATGTCGTCGCCGAACCTGCAAGGAGAGAAAGCGTCTGCCCTGACCCCTGGCCAGCCCCCACCCCCCCCACCAGCCTGGCACCTCTGGCTGCATCCCCCTGCCCCCGGGGCCGTGCCCTGGGTCCCACTCACCCCTGCACCCCCTTTTTGGGGGGCTTGCTTTTGAACTGCCTCGTCTGCCTCTGCTTGAATTTGGGTGGTCCCTTCCGGGGGGTGGCGGGTCCCCCGGTCACCCTCGTCGCCGATTTGATCTCCGGCTTGGGGGGCTCCAGGCTCATGGCTGGGCCGGGGCTGGCAGCCTGCCCCGGGTCGCAGTTGTCCCTGCGGGTGCGGTGCTGGCACGGGACGGCTCCTCACACCTGATGGAGGGGAGATGGAGGGAGTCACTGGCTTCTCCTACCCGCCACGGGCACCCTGCGCCCACCCTGAGGCCCCCCAGCCGTCACTGATCGGCTTTCCGGGCTGTCCTGGAGGAGAGCCCCCTCCCCGCAACCTTGACTTAGCCCAGCTCAACGCCTGCTAATCCCCTTACCCCAAAGGCAGGGAAGGGCAGCAGGGCAGCCCCCAGCGCCGCTGCCTCCCCTGGGGGCTGTTCCTCCAGCCCTCGCCCCCCGTCCCAGCGTGGATGTGACGCTCAGGGACCCCCACACTGGTGTTGCCATCAGCCCCGGCCGTGGCTCGCCCGGGGGTCCGTGCCCAGCTGTGTGTGCCATGGGGGGGGGGCATCGGTGCAGCCATAGCGTGGGAGTGAGGTGGGTTTTGGGGATGGCAGGCACCCCGGGCTGCAGACCCCTTGGGACCCGTGCTGGGGTGTGGGTGGCCATGGTGGTGGGGGGGCTCCGTCCCGCTGCCGTCACAGCTCCTCCGGGCACAGCAGCCATGCCAAGGGCTGGCTGCGGGTGTTCCGTGGCGCAAGAGACGGCTCCGGCATGGGTGTGAGATTTGGCCCTGCTGCGGAGCCCCGCGGCTGGGCACGGCCCCCGGGCAAGAAGGGTCCCGGCCCAGGGAGACACCAGCGACGCCGCTCCCGGCTGCAGGAGTGGGAGGCGAGAGCAGCACCCCACCGGAGCGAAGCAGCACCCCGCCCTGGGAGCCCAGCGCCCCCGGAACAGGGTCCCGTCCCGCGCACGGAGCAGGGCCCCGACTTACGCAGCCGCTGCGGTCCCCGAGGCCAGCGCTGCTCCGCAGGAGACCCTCCGTCCCGCTGCTGCCAGCGCACGTCCTGTAGGCGCTCTGGGTGGCTTTCAGGGGAGGGCAGATTTATCCTGCTCAGGGGTAATAGGATTATTTATGTCCCTTCTTCTCAGGGGGTAATCTGCTGTCCTTCCTCCCGCTCTGCCCCGGCGGGACGGGGGGTGGGTGGGGACGGGGTGTCTGGATTAGCGCTGCTGGGGCTGATGGCGTCAGGACACCGCAAATCACCCGCGAGGGGATGCTGCCCTCTCCCCAAACCGCCTCTCCCAAGGCCGAGCTCGGTCCGGCCCCGAAAAGCGAGGGCTGGGGGGTAGCGCTGCCGGTACGGCCCCCAGACCGCACCCCGGCCCGGGTGGGGGTCCCAGCACAAGGGCTGCCCCCCGAGCACCGTCCCCACTGGCGCCACAGCCCGAGCCCTGCCTGGCCGAGGGGGTCTCCGGCCAAAACCTGGCAGAAGAGGGGCTGGGCAGCCCAGCAGCCCCGCTGTCCGTGGGACGGTATCGCTCCCAAGCTTCCCTTAATCCTGACACTAAAGCAATTACAAAAAAGAATAATCTCAGTACGCTTTAATTGAACCTCAGCCCCTGCCACTAATTGCAATTAGTTGCACTCCAATAAATAGGATTACAGGGATCCGGGAGCGTTTTCTGTGCAGCCGGCAGAGCCGGCTCCTTCTCCGGCAAAGAGCGGGGCTGGGAGTTAATTACTGCTTCCAGCTTCGGTTTCGTCAGCAAGCGCTGCTCGAGGGCTTCGTGGCTCCTTGGGGAGCTCGTCCTGGGAGGGCAGGGGCGGGGGTCTGTGGGGGTCCTGAGGGCCAGGATGGGAGGGGGTCCCCGGCCGGGCGGGATGGAGGTGGGGATGTGCTGGGCCAAATTTGTGGGGTTTTAAGATGAGGCCAAGGCAATCGAGCAAGGAAAGGCACCGCGACGAGCAGCCTGCCGGGCTCTGACCTCGGTGCCAGTGCCCTTGCCGGGAGGCTGCCGGGCCCCACGTGCTCGGGGCTGCACGCTGCCTGCGCCTCCTGCGTGGGGAAGGGGCCGGCAGCCCCCGGGTGCCTCCCCTGCCAGCCCTTCACGCAAGGAAGCCCCTAAGAGGCTTAGGGCGCCGGCGGGGAGGGGGGTCCGGCACGGCGCCCCAATCACCAGGTCACGGCCAAGCTGCTGAAGATGCTTAAAATCCAAGCTGGGGAGCGCAAGGACGAGGCAAGAGCAGCGGCGCGGGGAGGGCTGAGCGCGGGGGGACGCAGCAGCCTGCCCTTGGTGGGGATTTTCCATCCCGGGGGAGCACAGCACGGGGCTGCCAGGAAATCCGGGGCGGGGAACACGCGGGGCCGCCGCCTGCCCCCAAGGGCAGGGTCCCCCACAGACGAGAAGCGAGACACGGCCTGGGCACCACCTGTATTGACACACACGGGATCCCGTGCACGACACCCTGGGGGAGCTTGGACCGTCCTCATCCCACCGCCCCTGAGCTCAACTCACACAAATAAATAGTTTAAATAAACCGAGTCCAGGTCCTGCCGTCCAGCCCGGAGCAGAGGCTCCCGGGGGGTGTCACCCGCCACGTTTTGGGGGCCAGGAGAGGCTCAGTCCTTCTCCATGCGCAGCCTGATCTCCATCTTGAGGATCATTTTAATGTTCTCATCCTCCACGTGCTCCTCCACGGCCGCCAAGGCCCGCGCGCCGCCGTCCCGGTACTGCTCCAGCAGCTCCTCCACGTACGCAACCCAGACGCAGTTGGGGCAGCCGGTCCCGCAGCAGTGGGTGGGCGGCGGGGGGATCAGGGGG
>WHYT01000328.1:0-12695 GCA_009806455.1 Tetrax tetrax
GAACAGGGGGCCCTGGGCTGAGGCCGTGGTTCCCCCTTCATCCGCCCTGGGATTTTGTGGGGGGGACACGAGGGCGTGCAGGGGTGCGGGAGGGGGGCGTGCATTTTGGGGTGAGTGCTGTGCTAGGAGGAACAATACCAAAAGTTGTCTGAAATGGTAATTTCCGTTTCCCATTTCATCATCCCTGGGTAGGCGTTAGCCCTGCGTGTGTGTGCGCAGAGGATGGAGCAGAACCGAGCTGCCGCCAGCCAGCCTGGCTGATCCGCGTTTATTTATTTATTTTCGAGTTTAATCTTTAAATTGCTTGGTATTTTTCTCCTCGGAGAAGCCTTTGTGTGCTGGGGAGGGGCTGCTCGACACCTTTGCCCCTTAGCAAAGAGGAGGGAGAGAAAAAAAAAAAAGAATCCCAACCCAAAACAGCTGCACTTCTGCAGTCCAGAATTAACCTCCCCCAGTCCGGTAGATTGATTGCACGTTTAGAAAGGCAAATCGCCGCGCTCCCCCACCCCTCGCCTCGCGAGGAGCCGGGATGAGCTGAGCCCTCGATGCCCTCTGCCCTTTCCCAGAGAGAGCAGCTGTCCTGCGAGGGGCTGTGCGTGCGGACTGAGAATCGGCCTCTTCATTGAGGCACAAGAGTCGGTGTGTTTACGGATTGGCTTCTACTCTAAGCTCCGAGATCTGTTTTGATATCCAGTTGCAGGAAAGGGTTCCTCCCCCCCGCCTGGTTTTGTACACAAAGTACTCTCTTACCACTGGGGACATGGCCCTATAGGCAGAGAACAAATTCCAGGCAGCTCTTGAAGCAAAATTCCCTCCTGAGATGGCTTCTGAAATTGGGTATAGACCGGTTTGTGGTGGGTTTTTTTTTTTTCCCCTCTGTGTAGGCAGAGAGATTTAGCTGAAAACATCTTGTGAATGTAATGCTTTGTAGTGGCTGTGCGCTTTCTTGAAATGCTGAAACTTGTTTAAATGTAAAGAACTTGGAGTTAAATGTATTTTTCATTTTTTCTGGTTTGCTCATAAAATAGAATGTTTTTATATAATCACGCCAATTATTTCCTTTTTCTGGGGGGAAAAAACACTCCATGGAGTCGTGGAGAGGGAAAAGGAGATTAACTCTCGCGTGTTTTCAAATGGCATTGATGCATTCTTTTGTGCACGCTCTACCAGGAACTAAATATTTGACTTGATTAACTTAAAAAGTTGGCGTTTTTACAAAATGGACTTACTGGCAGATTAGAGGTGCGTATTGGAGCGCCTTTCGGTGCTTGTGGTGGCGTGTGGTAGAAGGGTTTACAGCGCGACGTGGAGCGAGACCTACGCTGGCTTCTCTGCCTCGGCAGGGAAACTCTTAGGCACCCCGTTTCGTTACGCCTGCGAGCTGTCGCCACCAAGCCGCGTGACCTGTTTTCTTTCCGTGGGAAGCGCTCCGTCAGTGGAAGATCTCGCTCTGAGGGGTGGTCTGTGCCTGCGTGGGCGCGCGCTCGGGGCTCAGGTTGAGCTGCTTCTACAGCGCGGTTACCTTCGTGCGTCTGTCCCCGAGGCAGAGCCTTGTCTGCGCTGCCGTGTCCGTCCTGGCGCCTGCTCTTGCTTAGGTGTGCCTGACGTTTGTGGAGCTCAGCTTTTTTTTTAAGCAGAGGTGCTCCAGGTCTCTTGAGTTCCAGGAGAACTTGTCCGTCCTAAAGGAGGTAGCGCAGGAAGGCATACAACTTGCCAGGGCACATCTTGTCTGCGTCCCGCCTGGCAAAGGGCGGTCTGGGCTGCGGAGGAGCGTGCTGTGAACCGGTGCTGTTGGGCCAGCTGGGACTTGCATCAGCACCGGGCTCGTCTGAGGAAGTGCGAGGGTTTGGTTTGCGAAACTCACAGCAGGCTCAGCTGCCCCACAGCCAACACCACCTCCTTGGGAGTTGGGAGCACATACAGGCCCTTCAATTTCTACCCTCCAACTGGATCCGTTTCCAGCTATGGTTTTTTTTTGGTTTTTTTTTGCTTCTATCTGTTCTAAATAGTGATTTTAGGAGCCCTGGTCATGTAAGCATTAGTGGCTTTGACAGGCTGGAAACTGGAGATGTTACGTTTAGTGTTTCACAACTGGTTTTACTGTTCAGTTCTGCTTCTGCTTTTAAAAATGAACTCTTGTCCCTATCACCATTTCATAAAACACGTGGCTCAGGGTGAATTGATTTTTTCTTTATGTGCTGCTTTTTGTTTTTACGATGTTGTAATAGCATTTTCTCAGGCTTAAACGTACAGATTGTCCAATATGAATGTTGGTTTTGGATGGGGGAAGAAAACTAAAACCACCAAAAATCAAAACAAAAAACTCTCCAGCAGAGCGCTGTGCTTCATTTCTTCCTTTGTGTGTGGCAGACAACCTGTTAAGATTATTTGAATTTCTACTTACTTTTTAATTGGCTAAGTCCCCAAAAACGCTTCTAAACAGAACCGAGCGTATTGCAGCGTCGTGCAGCGCTCTCGCTGTGCAGTAGAGCAGACAAATGTATTTCTCTGGGGTCAGTGAAGACTAGTCGTGTTAATCAATACTGTACCAGCAGTGTTCCCTTTTCAGTAAACCAGATGGGCTGCTTACAACTGGTGGTGATTATTTTAACTGTGTAATTGTAACATGGCTGCATGATGACAGCGTTTCCTGCAGATACTTCAAAGGAAGGCTCCTGACAAATATATCTTTACAGCATTTAATCTGCACTCTTTGTCTTTATGTTGTGGCTTTTGGACATATGTTTGAAGTACTAAGATTTATTTATTTTTTTTTTTACCTCCTGCTTTTCTGAACATTAAAAGAAGGCAATAGCCTGTAGTATTGAAGTGTCTCAAGGGTGGGAATAAAACCAGGGTTTTGGGGGCTCCCGCCATGGTGTGTTGGTTCTGGGTACTTTTAGATCCACAGGGTGACTAAGGCAAAAACTAAGAGCAGCTTTTAGTTACCATGAGGAAGCTGCAGTATTTTTTTGAACTAGCACTTGAATCTTCCATAGGCATGCATGTGGCCTTGTTTTTGGGGAAAACACGTTCTGTGATGACTTGAGCCTGAACTGGGACAGTCTAATTACTTGGTGAAGAAATCCTTCTCCGAGGGAAGGAAATGTGCGGGGCCAGAGCTGGTTAATTACATTTGGTAAAATGACCGAGTGACGGCTTCCTTGCGCGGCTAGCCCCTCTTCCTCCTGCCGCGCGGAGTACTTGAATTTCAGGCTTGACAGTCTGCCTTATGGATTGAAATTCCTCCTTGCTATTAAGATTTAATGGTGGTAGATCCATAGCAAGTGGTGACAGGTACTACTGCTTTTCAGTACAGCAAAGTAAATAATACCTGGAAATATTTACATGGCGGTGGTTGTTATTCTAATCGCATTTCCGCGAGGAGGCTCGCGTAAAGGTGGCTCGTCTGCTGCCTCTGTCGTGAGCGAGAGCTGTGTGCGTTCCCGTTGTAAAGGGCTGTGGAGAGAAACTGGTGTCTCCATAGCAAAGACTTCAGTGTTTCGTGATAAACTCGCATATATTTTTACCCCATCTAATTTAAAACAGTCTGCACGGCACTTTACAGGAATGATTTGTATGCAGCTTTTAAATATTTTCCTTTTCCTGCGAGAGAGATTGGCGGCACGGAGCCGCTTTTTCTGCGGATGCAGAGCGCTGGGGTTCTCAGCCAAGTGTTATGTAATTTGTATGCCACTGATGCGCGGTCATAAAAAATACTCACGTAAATGTTAAAGGAAATCTTGTGTAGTCAATTATTTGAAATCACAGGCATCGTAAGCAGTGTGGGTTTGTGCAGCTAGAGCTTTATTAAAGTGTGCTTGGGCAAAATGCTGTCTCGGGCATCCTGCTGTGGAGGGGGGCAGGAGGCTGTCAGCGGCCGTGGTCTGGAGGCTGTTTTTGAGTGCATTCAGCTGCACCTGGAATTTTCAAACTTTCCCATGTGAGAACGGGTGTTTTCTGGTGTATTTTCTCATGCAACTGCTGAGTATTTAAAAATCGGAATTAGTCTGAGTCTGGGTGGTGGTGCTGGCTTCATCTGTGGCTAGTTATAGGTGATGCCAATTTGTAATCCTTTACAAGTGTATAAAAAAAAGAAGCTTAAATGCTAATAGCAGTGAAAAATCTGTTCAGCGCGTAGCGTGTGTGAAGAAAGCAGGCACACACATTGCTCTGTGTAGTCTCCATCAGCTGAGCTGAGGGCTTTTAAAAATCTGTTCTAATTTTTATGCTGTATGTGGAATGGCTAATCCCATAAAAGCCTCGCACCTTTTGACAGATGAAACGCTGCTGTTCTTAACTTATTTGAGCAAAATATTTTTATAGACGGTATTAGCTCCGTGGCTCCAAGGGTAATGCAGTTCTTACATGAGAAAGATCTTGCTTTGATCTGACAGCTTTCAAGATCCATTTCCAATCGCCGAGTTCCATTAACTCTGTTTATAATGGTGCCCTCAGACTTTTTTCTGTTTATGTGACTCTTTAGGGTGTTAACATTTCTGCGTATATGAGTTCCCTTTAATAAACTGAAGGAGTAATTGGGGTCAGAAAAGGAAATAATCCTGTTAGAAGGTGCAGTTAATTATATCAGGTATTTTGGGCTCCAGAATTCTTCCTCTCGATTCTTTAATGTTTTCTCCAAACTGTGGGATGTAGAGAAATTATCGAATCGCCACCGAAATAGGACAGTGGGGCAGGGTGATGTCTGCACAATTAATTTTGGGAGCGTGAAACGAGTGCAAGTGCAGGTTTGCTGGCTGAGGGTTGTGGAGGGGAGGCTTTCCTGGTGAGCAGCCTCTTCCCTCTCCTGCCTTGTCACAGCCGTCAATGCGATCTGCCTGGTCCTGTGTCCGTCCGGCGCGGTGCGGCCACCCTGGAGCTCGGGCAGACGGTGGGTGCCAGCTGTCAGCGGGACAGCCTCCCCTCTCCCGGCACGCCAGCTCTCTGGGCACCGCCAGCGTCTTGCCAGGCCTCCCCTACGAGAAACCATCCTGGCTTTTCTTGCCCCTTTCAGTTTTGGTAGTGAAAAGATGGGAGCTGCCAAAGAGGACTTCCGAAACCTGTCTCTCTTCTGGTTAATTTTCATTTTCTTGGTTTCGTCATGTGAATAAGCTGTTCTCCTCGTTACGGTGTAGCTGCTGTGAACAGAGGCTGAAGTTGCAGCCTGCGAAGGCCGAGGAACTGGGAGACGCTACCCCAAAGTAAACACCCAGCGTGCAGTAGTCCTTAGTGTTGTGGGTAGCAACGACAGAGAGTGAATTAGCTGTTGCAGGCAGAAGAAAGTGATGTTTTTTTCTAGGTCAGGGTTGAAGGCACTGTCAGGGTGGTGATGTGAAGCATACATTACTGTCTGCATTGTCCCTGCCATATGGATGTGTGCAGGACTGCCCTTGGCATTCGTGCATTGAATTATTTATCCTCTAAAAATCTGTAGGCAGCCTTTCTTCCTCTGTCTCTTAAGAAAACCAAACTTATCCAATGAGTATTTTAAAAATAAATCTTCCACTGTAAATCATCGCGGTGGCAGGAGCAAACTATTGATTGTGTATTGTGTTTGTGCTAGTAAACCAAAGGTTTCAACATTCAGTATTTTGTGGGAACATCAAAATACTAATTATGCTGTTAAGTGCAAGAGTATTCAAGCTCAGTTCCTATGTGAGTGAAATGCATGCCTGTTTCTTCTTCAGCGTCAGAATTTACAGACTTTGAAAACGAAAATACAAACTTTTTAGGAGGCGTAAAAGCAGCTTTGTCTCGGCCGTGTCCTGGGGGAACTGGTGGTGTTCTCCAGCGTGAACAGTGAGAAAGCATCTAGTTTCCTCTCGTGTTGTATTGAATTTGCTCTGAGAAAAATGCGAAGGTGGCCCTTGTTTGTGGTAGGCTTCAGGCCCTCAGCTGAGGACATCGGTGCCTGCAGGGTGTCGCGGTGGGGCGGTTAGATGGCTGCGGGTGAGCAGGGGCGGAAGGGGAAGCAAACACTGAAGGAAGCTGGCTCTGTAATTTTTTTTTTAAGAGACTGCCAGCTTTGCAGTATAGAAAGAGTCTAAAATAATTTACCTTTAGAGCAGCATAAAGCTGCTAAAATTGTATCTCAGGCATGGCAAAGAAGGGAGATGTTACCCTCTAAAAAATTCACCACAATCCAGAGGCAGCCTGTCCCTGAAGGCTTGGCAGCCTGTGCAGCAAGAGGCTGGAGAGAGCTGGGCTTTCAAAGTACTGTGCTGCTCTGAGTATCTTGGTGTGAAATGAAAGTACATGTAATTAGGAACTCCTAAAAAATACATTAAATAGCTTTAAAGGAAAATAAGGTGAATGGAAGCTTCATTGCTAGGTATAAAATGCTTAACTGCAGTTCATGGTGCGTCTTCATTTTAAATAAAGCACACATGAAAGTGCTCCCCTCCCCCTGAGCACAGAGCATTATCAGCTTATCTGGGCAGGAGTTCAGAGCCATAAAAACTATATCCTGCTTACACCTTCCAGCCTATCCTATGACCTGCTCTGTGTAAACAAGTTGTACCAGGAGCTCCAAGTTACTAGTAAGTAGCTGGGTTTTCTGCAGGCCGGTTAGGTCCAGGAGGAGCCAGGATAAAGTTCCAAGACGTTCTCCTGGGAATGGTCTCCTGATAGCTGCCTTCCAGAGGGAGGAGGTAACAGATCTGATAGCCCGCCGGAGTGGCGGTGACCGTGTCCTGTGAAAAGCAGTAATCTTAGCAGTAATCTTTTGGGTAGACTTTACGCTTTCGGTCTGGTGTTTTCCACGTTCTGCACGATGATGGCTGTTGCAGATTGTGAAATGTCAGCGTTGTCGTAACAACACACACCGCTTGCTGCGCCGACTGCCGTTCTGCCGTTGCGTCAGGCCTGGGATGGACTGGAGATGTAAGCCTATTTATAAAGTACTGCTGTAGCGATATCTTTAGCTAGATGGGTGGGATTAGCCCTGCCGATGCTGGGAAGAGATAGAGGTGGATGCGGGGAAGGGGTGTGTGTGGGGGAAACAAACATCCTGCTCGTGGCTGTGCTGTAGTTGTTTAAATACCACTGGGCGAGCTGGTGCTCTAGTTACAGCGTTTGGCTGCTTCCCATAGCTAGCGGTCTCCTTGGTTTCATCTTGCAGCTAGGCACAGGCAGATATGTTTGTCCAGACCGGCTTGGGAGTCCGTACTGAGCAAGCCTGGGCATTTCTGTGGGTAAAACGTTCCCTTTCTGAGCAGTCCGAGGGCTGAGTGCCCTAGCCGCATTTGACAGTGAAAACCTGCGCTCTCTGAACGTTGACCTTTGACTCCAACTCGTGCTTGTTTTTTTTTTTTTCTCCTACAAGCTCAGAAAGGGCATGTGAGAGTGGGGTAGTTCTGAAAATTAGGATTGCTGATAACTGCAGTATCTTCTCTAGTGTCCTGCCTCTTGGCGCACGCTGGGGAGCTGCGTGCTGACCGTCTGGTCTCTGATCTGTTCGACGCTCTCCGTTTTGCCAGCAGCCCAGAAGGCTCCTGGCTTTCTGACCCGGGTCTGAGGTGCCCTGTGTTACTCAGAGCTGTTCTCTGTTGTGGCTGATGGTGGCGAGTTAACTCGCCTTCCCCTGTGATCAGCGCTGGTGCCAGGGCGTTAAACTTGTTCTGTGGTGAGAGCTGAACTGCCTTTGAGTTAGCCCTCATCCAGGGGTGAAGAGATCGGATGAGAAGTCAACTTTGTGGCTTTTTCCTGGTGTGCTGAGTAGTGCTCCTTAGAAAGCTACAGGTTGTAGTCTTAAAATGCTGAATTTGCTTCTGCAGCCTGTTCTGTCTGCTAGTTTCCCGTACTTCACCCACCGTAGTATTTCTTCTCCCTTCTGTCTGTCCCTCCCCCTTCCCAGGAGCCTCATCTGATGGAGGTTCTGCTCAGCTCTCTGCTCTCGCCTTGGTCCTCCTCATCCAGAATTCTTGCCTCTAATTTTAGCCTCTCTGCCTTTTGATGTTCCCTCCCGTCTGTTCCTGCCTTTCTGCTTCCCTCTGAGATCATCCTGCCTCTTCATCTCCCTCTCGAGATCTGGGCCTCGTTTTTGCACGGTGGGAGGAAAGTGCCTGAAAACGGCGTGAAGCTGCAGTAGTGCTGAGAGGTGAAGGGTCTGAGGGCCTGGAGGCTTCTGCCAGGCATGAGAGCGTGGGGTGCTGGCAGCTTGGGCCTGCTGCTGTGCTTACCACTGCTGGCTCGCTACCTCTTCTGCATCGCCATCACCACCTCTTCTCTCTGGTTAGATCAACCCTTTGCCTCTGTCTCACGGATCCATCCTGTATTTGAGCGGTGGGGCTCTTTTCCACGACATCACCAGTGATAGTTGTAGGCAGAATTTGCTCTTATGGAGCAGGTAACAGACCTGCAGCGATCCTTCTGATGGTGTCTGATATCGTCCCTCTGGTGCGGGGACACTTGCAGCTTGCAGCAGAGGAGGGTGCACGGGAGGTCTGCTGCCAGCGCTGCGTCCCTGGTAGTGCCTGGCAGGCCGGCTTTGCCCTGAACCTCCTGCTGTTTGCGAGGGCTTGGAAGCTGCAAGCTGCATGGCTTTCTTTAGAATTTCACTTCACGTCAGCATGTGTTTGTTTACCTTTACAGAGAAAATGACTTTTCTAATGGGGATGTGTTTTGACCCAGTAAGCCAGCGCTCGCAGAAGGATGAGAGCAGGGTACCTGACCCCGTAGCGCTGGCGTCCGGAAGGGAGCTCGGCCTGGTGGGACCAGTGGGGCCGGGGTGTGCGCGCCTAATCTGCTTTGTGCCCGGAACAGAAATACTTGCTGTTGCAGACATGCAGCCTGTGGTTTTAGAAGTTCTTTTGTGAAAACAACATTCAACCCCTCCACCACTGCAGCAAGAAGCTTCAGCAGAAACCCAATCCTAGCAATTAGTGGAGGTTTTAAAGGAACCTAGCAACTGCTACTGTAGTGCGTTTGATTTGCAGATTGTATTTTTTTTTTTTTTTTTTTTTTTTTTTTTTTTTAGTCTAGGATTTGTAGCTGTTTTCTTTGCGTTGCATGGAGATTGTCTGCATGTCACCATAGAGAGAGAGGTGGAGGGAGTCATGGTTGTGCTGAGATCAGTGACTAAATTAGTTGAAATGATAATGGTAACGCTGCTGTGGGCTCTGCAGCAAGTGATCCTCGGGGAAAGTGGAGCATGACTGGAATATATTTGGTGGTATGCGAATTTCGTCTTTGCGGGTAACCCGAGCTCACCTGTAAAGAGTTTTGTTACCCAGATACTTTCTGACCTAACTTGCTTTTGTCAACAGTCACAGCAGATGATTAACGAGTGATGCCTTCCATGAGTGTGGTTATGTAAAATGTTAATACTCTGCATTTTTTCAGAGTAGCTTTATAACGTGTGCAGGGCTTTAAGTCGAACTTCAAAGAAGGTAGTTTGCTTTATGGTTGAACCTATGAGCAGTTTTATGTGCAGGGTGGAGTGAACTTGTGGAGAATATTGCAGTTTTCCCACTGTCATAAAAAGTTATGATCCTCATGATTCAAGTATTGTTCTGTAGGAGGAGGCAAGAGGCAGATGCAGAGGTCAGTGGGAGCGTGTACGGAGTAAGTTCAGATCTGCCAGCGGAGTGAATGCCGTCTTCTGTGTTCCCAGCTCACTGAGACGGGTTCAAAAAGTGCCTTGTGCTCTTTCTGGGTCTTCCTAAGAAACCTGCACCTGTGTTACTTGCGGAACAGGCAGACCATTTCCATGGGAAAGGAACTTGGCAGCGGGAACCGTGAAACGCGGCTGAGAGGGGTGCCTTTTTCCGATGCAGTATTTTAAACTGTTCTTAAAACGTGGCGCTTCAGAGTGGAAAAGAGACTGTAAGTCAGTTTATAACCTACTTTCTTTGGGCTTTTCTTTGGGGTGTGAGCCAAGTGAGTTAAAAAAATAAGTGACTGCCTCTTGAACGAGCCTCATTCCAATTAACTTCGTGCTTCAGAAGATGTTTAAAAACTGAGATGCATTCCCTAAAAAAAGGACTGTTCAGGCTAAGTGATCGTGCTGGAGAGTAGGATAACCTTCTAAAGCCTAACTGTGGGTCGGTGGGACAACGCGTTCTCATTGACCGGTTTGTAAACCGTGGGGAGGTAGAAGGCTCTCCTGGTTGTAGAGTCCACGCTGCGAATTCTGAGGTATGAAACACTTTTCAGTTTTCACTAAGTAAGTTAGAGCTGGTTAAAATAAGTCACTATTCCAGTTTCAGTCAGATCTCTATAAATATTCTGAGTGACTTAGCCTCTGAGTTTAAAACATTTTCTCCTGGGGTGAGGAGGTATAAATGTGCTCTTTGTTTGCAGCCAGGAAAATTAAAGGATCACAACATTCAAAAACGTACATGTTAGATCTTCTGAAAAACTGTTTCTTAAAGAGTGTATACTGTAGCTAAATGTGCAAATACCTTTTGTTAAGGTGGTTTGTTTTCCATTTTGTTAGCTTGAAGAATCCTATGCAGAATACATTAAAAGTTGAAAAAAAAAATCCTTATCTTTAGATGATCCATTAGCTGTTACAGCCTGCTTTTTATTTATTTTTCTAAACACATGTGTGAATGTAAACATTTTATCTAGAATGCCCTTGCAAATGTTCCTGCATTAACATATATTGTCATGGAGAATAATTTTCATTTAACTGTAATTTGCTTTATATTTTCCTGCCTGGTTGCCATGGAAACGGAGTCCGATGTGGCAGTGACTACTCACAGGAGCTAGGTTATGCATTGCCTTTATAATGGACCTCTGTTAATCATGCTGCGGTTCCCACTGAAGGAACCAGGATTCTTTGCAGGAGGCACTTTATTTATATAAACCGTAAGATGCCTGTGGTACCTCCGCTTCATATTCAGAGTTACCAAGGGTGCTGTTCTGTTCTGCAGAAGTTTTGTCGTCGGAACTGTCTGTATATTATGATGACTGTGGAACTGATGTATGTTCACTTAAATTTAATGTCAGTTAGACTTCGTTTTCAGTTTTTGTTTCATTTGCTGTAGTAGCCTAACTAGTAATGCCCTTTCCTATGGTTCAGTTTAAGCTCTTAAACGTTTGAAACACAACAGTTAAACATTTGTTATCCTTATCTGTGCGGGAAAAGTTGACTTGCTTTTCACAATAATGTGTCTGTGTCTTTATGGTGGTGGCTGCAGCTGGACAAACACCTCTTCCACCTCAAGCTTTGCAGCTAAGAACAGCAAGCTTTGTCTCACAGAGTGATACCAAAGCACTTAACCACTCTAATAAGGAAAAAAAAAAGTTTTCTTTTGACTAAGAGCAGGTAGAAAGGGGGTGAGGGTGGGTTTTAGTCACGTTTGTTGCCTGTCTGTGGGTTTGGGGTCTGTTTTGAACCTCCCGGTTTTGGCTGCCTTGTGCGCGTCAGCCTCGTGCCACGGCTGCTGTTCTTCTGCCCAGAGCCCACGTTTCCCTGTGATTTACTTCCACTCGAGAACCCCCAGGCTCCGAAAATGCAGATGTGAGCGTTACATATGGCCTCTGCAGCTGGCGGGAGGGAGCTGATCTTACAGCTGAGGACAGCGGGGCCGTGTGAAGGCAGAGGTGGTTTAGGGTGTCACACTACCCCCGCGTTACAGTACGCTGCGCAGGGGTGGGCTTTGCCCCCGTCTGGATGGGGCCGGGGGCCGCAGTGGATCCTGTCAGCTTGTAGGAGCAGGGGCTTTCCTGTCTGATCTCCGGGAGTATCTGTGCTCAGATGCCTGGCATTTTAGGATGCCCTGAGAAAACAGGAGGGCGCTGATCTCTGCCTTTGTCCGTGGCTTGTTGAAGCCCTGGGAAGACTTGCTTTCCAGCTACTGAGATAGGAATCGTGATGGGATGGGTTCAACCGAACTGTCTGTTAGCAGTGATTCGTTTACTCAATGGGATGAGCTAAAGGAGCGAAAATCAACCTTCGTGTGTGTGCTTTCACGGCAGAAACCTTAAATTGTCACTCAGAGGTGTGCATTTCACTTGAGTCCCGGGTCAAACTCCTCAACGTGAATTTTTAGTTTGGGTTTGGGTCTCAGAGAAAGTCTGTGTGTTGGCCCTTTCTTTCCTGCTCTCCGCGGTTAGACGCTGATTGCCGGTTACGTAAGTCCGGATTACTCCAGCACGTGGATGCTTTCAGATGCATATGGTCTCACAGTTATTTCTTGGTACTTTACAGAAAGAATTGAGTAACGTTTTGTTCGGTAATGCAGTATGAAGAAACCGAGTGGTTTTTTTTCTGCAATGGCGTACAAACACGTAGTGATAACATCCTATTGAAAGCATTTGGAGGATGTAGGGCTAAGGAGGGGAGGCAGGGCTGAATTCAGCTTTATTTTTCTTATACCTACGCACCCTATTTTAGTATAATTTTGGTTGCCTTCCATGAAAGCTGTGAGCTGTTACAAATGAAATGGTTTTGAGGTGTGTAAGCACAGTGTGTGTGTGCTGTGGGTATGGAGTAGCCTTGTTGGGAAATGTTACTCACCTCTGTTTTCCCTTTGCCTGTTTCTGTATCTTTCGCTGTACCATGTTGGTGCTCTTTTGCTGTTTAGAAGAGGCAGACGTGATTCATAGTCAAAGGCCAATCTAATTTAAATAAAAGTCTGAAAAATGGCTTGTTGTAGTCAGGACTTTTGGGCCTCCTGTAGACTTTTTGCATTTTCCCTCTTTTTTTTTTTTTTTTTTTTTTTTTTTTTCCCCCCCCCCTTTTTTTT
>WHYT01000332.1:0-13110 GCA_009806455.1 Tetrax tetrax
GGCGGTGCCGAGGGGCGCTCGGGGGCTGGAGAAGGGGGCTCTTTGCTTTTGCTTTTGAAATGCAGGGAAAGGCAGGTGGAGTTTGTCAAGAGGCGTCCGAGCTGTGAATACTGTAAATAACTTAAAAACACAAAACAAAGAGAAGGAGCCTCAGACTTAAATCCAGCCAGGAAGAGAGCAGGAATGCAAGGCCTGCAAATAATTAAGAAGTGACAAAGGTTCAGTTTAATATGGGAAGGGAAACTGATGGGTTTTTGTTAATGATCCAGCTTCTGCTTTCTTTTCCAAACACACCCAGAGCGGTGGGCTCACCAGTGCATCAGCTGGTGGTTTAACTGTGTGAGCGCAGGGCTTGCTGCCACTGCTCGTGCCTGGCAAACATGCGAGAAGGAACATTTAAAAAAAATATTCTGTCTCATGAGAAGTGGGAAAAAAACCCCAAAACAAAACAAACTGGAAAGTCCTGAAGGGCAGAGGGGTTGTGGTGGTCAAACACGCGCATCGTAAACGCATCAAAGGTCCTGACTGCGGGGAAAACTCTGAGGAACCGCTCGGGGCTCTTGACTTCCAGGCTTCAGGTGTTGCATGGAGTAACTGCCCGCTTGGAAAAAGCAACAAGTGCAGAATAGTCATGTAAAGCGAGGTGCGTTCGCGGAGGGAAATGATGCTCAGTGTCTCCTGCTGAGGTTTACGGGTGAAGTTTGCTGTTTGGCTTTGCTTTAAAGGGCTTGTGCTACTGGTAGCTAGTTCTGTTGGTCGCTGAGGACAGGGCGGGATGTTTCTCTTGGAAGAATGAGAAATTAGAAATCGAGCTTCCCGACTATTTCATGGAACTGCAATTGAAGGAAATTGAAGGAAAATTAAAAAAAAAAAATCAGTGGAGGGCCTCAGTGCTGTTGGAATCGCTGTTAGGCTGGGCGGCACGCTGCCCGTTTGCATGGATGTTCGTTTGTAGGCGCTTACTGAACGTCGTAGGTGAGTTGAGGGATAGACTTCAAGGTCAGTCTTTGGTAGGACTGGCGTACCGGCGTAACCCCATCCTTGAGAAAAATGCTGTAGTGCACTATTGCCGTAATTGTGCTTTGTTTTATGTAGCTTGGAATAAATAGAGACGCCGTTGTCTGGCACACTGAGCACAGCTTTTGGGTTCTGCTCCTTTTACGACCTTGCACAGGTCGCTGGAGTTACCAAGGCCTGTTTTACCCTCTACCAGCGAAGACCAGGGATAGTTCTCCCGTGCTGAGTTGCTAGTGTTGGGGTCAGAGGGATTAAATCATGTTGTTAAAGCACTTTAAAAATCAAAATGTTGTACGAGGAGCGCGAACACCTTTCCTGTCGCTTTTGTAGGTTCTGCTGATCCACATGGGCAAATCTTCGTGTCCGTGCAAAGCGCTGTTGAGGTAAGTGGGATTTTGCAGGAGCTCTGGTGGGTTGTGATGTCTCACCTGGTTGCAAGCTGAGCTTTGATGTTTCAAGGCACAGAAATGAAAAAAAATATTATAAACATTTATGGCTGTTTATTGATTGTGCTGGGCCTGGTTCTGTATGGGAAGACCGTGCCGCCGGTCAGACGGATGGGCTGTGCAGCGCTTTTAAAATGTCTCTGCCTCACTGCTTTCTGTCTGCTTCTTTCCCATTTCTTGCTTTTAAAGCAGCTTTCCGCAAATCCGCGTTCCCATGCGTGAAGATGTCCTTAGTGGACCTAGGGAAGAGGTTGCTGGAAGCGGCTCGCAAAGGCGAAGATGACGAAGTGCGAAAGCTGATGGCGAGCGGTGCTCCCTTCACCACCGACTGGGTACGCTGGAGGAACGGGGGTTGGCTTTCTGTCCGAAACGGGTTGCGCGTGCACTCTTTGAGGCTGGACCTCAAGGATACAAATGGAAATTGGAGCAGTAAAACCAGAGTGCGGATTGGCAGAAAACGCATCTCTGGACTTCGGTGGCGGAGCAGATTCCAGGTGAAGCACTTCAAAAACCCAGACCTTCCTCAGGCAAAGATGAATTTACATTTGTCTAAAGATTGTTCTCTGCCCAAAGCACCAGAGCACAGTGACAAGTCCCGCGTTGTCCCGGACAGCGGGGTGTACAGGGTGCAGTGCTTTGAGAAGTGCTTAGATGATGAGTCAAGTCAAATTGGAAGAGCTGCTAAAGCTCTCAGCGACAGCTTTTAAGAATCCTTTAATTGTTTAAACTCTCAATCGGGATACTCATCTTTGGGATTTTTTTTTTGTTTTCTTAAAAAGACGAAACCTAGAAAACAAACCAGCCCATCCTGGGTTGGGAAGGGGGGAAAAAAAAAGCTTTATTGAAACCAAAGAATAACAGCTGGATAAACAGGGAACCAGAACATAACGAACAAGCCATCGTTAGCCGTTTTCCATCACCAGGTGTCTTCATTTCCTAACGTACCAGTCTGTTCATTCATAACTTTGCCAGATGAAGGAGTTAACTGTGTTGAGAGGGAGCAGAGCCCAGCGATGCTGTGATCCTGCCCGTTTCTAAACTGGTGAAATCGTGTGTCGTGGGGCAGGAACGGCAGAGGTGTTCTGCTGTGGTTTGGAAAAGCAGCTCGGTGATAAATGGATGGGACTGCGGAGACAGTAAAAGCATATTTGATCTTCAAGTTGTCAGATAACGTAAAGATCCCTAAAAAGTTTAGCATTTGCTGGGAAAATTATTGGATATGCAGCCCCTTATTTCCAAGTGAAGAAAAAAAAAGTTATATTAATTTCTTCTGGAGGCTTTGTCATTTTAATTACTGCCGGATTACTGCGCCTGTTCTCTTTTGTTGTGAGCCGACGGTAACTCTTCTCAACTGACATGCAGCTCGGGACGTCGCCTCTTCACCTTGCCGCCCAGTACGGTCACTATTCGACGGCGGAGGTGCTGCTGCGAGCCGGCGTTAGCAGAGACGCCCGGACGAAAGTGGACCGGACGCCACTGCACATGGCCGCGGCTGATGGACACACTCATATCGTAGAACTGCTCATTAGGGTAAGTTGAGGGAATTAGGTGTGAGTTTAAGGCTGGTCTAAATCACCCTTGGAGTGAAGTGGAGCTCAGGCATTGAGAGGAGACGGCGTGCAGACGAGTAACGCTCGGTTTCTTTCAGAACGGGGCGGATGTAAATGCCAAGGACATGCTGAAAATGACGGCTTTGCACTGGGCGACCGAGCACAACCACCGAGACGTCGTCGAGCTGCTCATCCGATACGGAGCTGATGTCCACGCTTTCAGCAAGTTTGATAAGTCAGCTTTTGATATTGCATTGGACAAGAACAATCCGGAGACTCTGGTAATGCTACAGGTAGGAGGAAGAAGAAAGATTTGGTTTATTTCTGGATCAACCAGCGCGCGTCCGCTAGGACTCAGTGGGTGATGGGGTTTCAGTGCCGCGCGTCTGGCGCGGTCGTAGTGTAAGTTGCCAAGTTGAGGTGGCAGTTTTGTCACAGCTTTTGTACCGGTGTCCCTAACGTGCTGCAGAGAGAAACATTCTGCCTCTGAAATGTTTCATGGATGCTGAATACCACCAGAAAGCGTGACAAACGTATGCCTGACCCTGCTCTTTCCTAGGAAGCGATGCAGAACCAGGTGAACGCTCATCCGGAGAGAACAAATCCCATCGCCAACACCGTGACTCTCACCTCACCGTTTATTTTTACGCCGGGGGAAGTTCTCAGTCTCACTAGTCTGGTCTCTTCAGCAAACGCCAAAACAACCTCAGGTAAGGTTTTAAGCGGCCTTGAGTGGGAAAGTCTTGAAAAAAAGTTCCTGCTTACCAGCAGAGGGCAGGTGGTTATTTAGTAGAGGAAAAGTGGTGAAATGTGGCCGAACACACCCAGCTGCTGCTTCCTGCCCCCTCATATCTTTACCATGGAAGGGAACGAAGCAGATTTCTAGCTGGTGTAAATAAAGGTGGTTTCACTGTGAGTGGCAAAGCTCTGCTGAGCTCAGCTGTGGGGCCGCTTCCAGGTCTTAAGCAGCAGAGCTTGAGAAAACGGATTTGGCTGGCTGCAGCGGAGGAATAATGAGAATGACGGCCCGTGCCAAATCCTGAGCGCTGCAGAGCGGTGGGGAATGGTTTGCTTTGTTCTTCGCTGGCTACAAGAGGTGAAGGAGTGTTTTGCTGTGTGTAAATGTTGAGTAAGGACAGTGCAGCATGAGCAGGTCTGTTGGGTATGTACCTTACTCCTTATTTCTTCTGTCCCACATGTTTGATGGAAATAATTAGGTTCCTCATTGTTCTGTGAGCCTTATTTTGGCAGGAAAAACATTTTTAACTCAAGACTGAGTGCGAATTCTTTCTGTGGAATTGCGGTCCTCATAATAACTCTTAAAGCGAGTTTTCTGTGTTTGGGGAAATCCAAACCAATGTTTCTTTTCAGTCTCAAGGAGGCTACTAAATATAAGTTTGGTGAAGCTGTTTGGCCTCATCCTGCCAACACTTCTGCATGTGAGTAATCCTTTGGTTAGTGGGCCTGTTCACGTGCGTGACTGTTTGCTCGTTAGCTAGAGAGGGCTCTGAAAACCTCGGATACCGACGTTCCGCAGTCCCAGCCAGAGCTCTGCCTGCGCCTGGCTGCCGCAGCTGCCCAGCCGCACTCCAGACTTGCTCTCAGAGCTCTTCAGGGCCGCTCGCAGCTTTGAGGCGCTGGCAAACTCTGATTTAGAAGGGACAAAACGACCCGAAGAGTTCCTCTTCCGCCTGCGAGGAAGATGCACAACATCTTCGGTCAAAGGTGTTCCGCGAACTCGAAGCGGCCTGAAACGGGGGATTTTTGTACCCTCACCACGGTCAGTGTCACTGTCTCTGCAGATTTCTCTAAGTTGGAATAATTATTCTGTTTTGCCATGCCTCTGTGCCTTTGATGTGGAACTTGGCCTCTGTTTTGCCAGGCTAAGCAAACTGGTTGCCGCAGATCCCTCGAATCCACCTGTGGCGCGTGGGTGAGCGGCCGCGGGCGGCGCTGCGGATCAGCTCTCGGCACTGACCTTGTAAATCCCCTCTCTCACCGCCCCTCTCCTCGCACATCCTGCCATGTAATCGCCTTTTTCAGTGCCACGGCGCGGCGGTGGCTTACCGTCCAGGTGTGACTGGACTGAAATACCCCGCGTTTTTCCCCCGAGACGCTTCACGCGTCAGTCGTAGCTGGTCAGCGTGAAAACAGCTGGTGTCTCCTGCTCTAGGCTGGTCAGAATATTTTTTTTTTTTCCCTCATTTCCCACAAGAGGGCATCAGCGACTGCGCCTTCATTGTAACAAAGATCTCCTATTTAACCCTTATGGCTAAAAAATTTTCTTACCTCTCTTAAATTCCCTATGTCTTCCGTTATTGAAAAAGTTTTAAAGTGAGAACAAGTATCTTTAGGTGGTGGGAAGAAATCTGCTTGCAAGCTGCTGAAAGCAGTCAGTAGGCCTGTGGTATTTTCACGTGCCCAGCCCATGGCCTTTTGAAAGTATTGTTCTTTGAAAACCAGTCCCTTGATAACCTTTGTAAAATCAGGGGCCAGTCAGAAAGAGAGAAGATAGGTTGCAAGGGTTAAGGCAGGAGAACTTTAGCTGAACTTCCTTTTGTGTGCTTATAATCTTATTTATCTACGCTGGCAATGAGGTACAGGATCTCTTTTTTTTTTTTCAGAGGAATTGAGGGTTATATGCACTGCGTTTGCACCCGTTTAGTTAATTTCCTGTTCCATTCTTCTCAAGTCTGCCTTTGAATAGGGCTCACTGTGGTCAATTGCAGGAAGAAACATTGTTTTTTGGAACCGAGAAGCCGTGTTTATCTCGTTCAAATCAGTACCCCGTTGCGGTAGCCGTGGTCTTTCCCTTACTGAGCCTGAGAGGGGAGGAAGAAAGGACCTGCATGCCCAGTACGTCCAGATCGAGCGTTTCTGCGTCTGAGCGAAAGGCTCTGTTAACCGGCTTGTGCTAAAACGTTTGCCCTGTGAAGTAATGCTGAAAAACTGCACTTGGAGGCTTTCCCAGCCCAGGAAGAACTTGGGCGCTGTAATGGACTCGTGGTAGCCAACGAGTTTAATATTAAGTTCAGGTTTTGTAATTTTGAAAGCTGCAGGACAACGCGAAGCCAAGTAATGATGCGCATAGCAACCGCTCTGCGCACCCGTACGGCGGTCAGGCTCCTGCGCGGCTGCGAGCGCCGTCAGGCAGCGCGGCTGCGCCTTGAAAAGCCACCCGCGGCTCCCGACCGGAGCTCGGCATGCCAAGCAGCCCGGCAGCCTTTCTGCAGTTCTTACAACAGAGCTGGAGCAGATGGCTTCGCGCTTGCTGTTCTTTTTGTCACGCGATTCAGAAATAACGGAATGAAATATTTGCTTTAAATTTAATTAAAATGCCCAGTTAGGAGGGGCACCTCGTGAAAAGTGATCTGTACCACCTCCCTTTCTCTCTGCCCGTTGGGGGCCTGACGTCTCGATCTCTAGATGACGAAATCGTGGCGTGCTGACCCCTTTATTCCCTGTTTAGGTACGCAGGCGTGACCTTCCCTCAGTTTGCTCTCGTCTTCCCCACGCAGGTGACTCGCAGGTCTCCACGGTGGAGTTCTCCAATTCGACGACGTCCGTGCTTGCCACGCTGGCGGCCCTCGCTGAGGTGTCGGCACCGCTGTCCGGCTCGAATGGCGATGCAGGTAGGGGACACGGTTCTAGTGAGTATTTTGCCAGGAAATTGGTGGAAATGTAAGCAGTGGAAGTGAATTTGCCTTCTGTCAGGGTAAGGAAGAGATGACGATAAATATTTGTGAAGCAGCACCTTAATTTTGTTTGTTTGTTTGTTTATTTAATCCCAGTTCCAACTTAATTAAAAAACCAGCAACTGTTGCCAGTAGGTGTAGCTGAATTTTTATTAACCAGCGTGTCTGACCCTGACATCACAGTATGTTGCTCTTGATGTACTTTTAACAGTTATCTAGAAAAGGAAAAAAAAAACAAAAACCAAAGAAAAAAAACCCCAAAGCAATGCACCAGAATGTGCATTTACTTTCATCTATAAATGTAGGTAAGTATTTGTTTAAGGAGGAAATGGCGTGAAATGCTTTCTGTCCCCGGTTTGCTGTAAAATGGTGGGAGTCAACCCACGTTTGGAGTCTCTTGAGGATCTGGTAACTTTTTCTTAGGGAAAGGTTTGGGCGTTTTTTGTGTTTGGGTTTTTTTAATCATCTTCTGTGGTATGTTTGTAGAATGTAATGTTTGACCTTTAATTAACTGCAGATTTAGCTCTTTGATAACACTAAAGTTTATATAATCCTTTCACCTTGGAATTCATTTATTTTCCCCAAAGCTAAGTGTTTTCCTTAGCATCTAGAGACGAGCAGTTTGACTTCTTTCAGCTGCTGGTGCCACGCCACTGATTCCTTGACCCGTGGCGCTGGGCTGTTTTCCTCTGGCAGCCGGAGCGTGCGTGGCAGGTCAGTTCCCCGCTGTTTCCTGCCCGTACAGCCCGCGCTGGGAGCAGGATGCAGCCGAGGCTTCGGGATCCTGATTATTTGCGCGAGCCATTCAGTCACACAGAAGTGTCCCGGGGAGTTGAACGGCGCTGCGCTCGTCCGGCCAACCCAAACAGCCTCCTCAGGGTTTCTTTGGCTGCGCTCGTGCGGACGGGGCTCCTGAGGCGTGACGAGTTTTTCACATGTGGTTTGTCTTTGTTAGAGCTGGGGGAATGGTCACGGAAGGAAGCTTTCACAGGGCCAGCTCTGCTTAACAGCTGCCTCCAGCTCTAGACTTTTTCATGTAATTAATACACTTGTGTGCTACTACTTTGTGATTTACACAAAAAATGCTAGTTTTACTCTAGGAGACTTGCTTTGCCAAGGTGTAGTGGACTTTGGAGGTTGGACTAGATGACCTTTAAAGGTCTCTTCCAACTCTAACTATTCTATTATTTTATTTTTCTTCCCCTACTAAAACTTACTGTATTGCCAGGTTGTTTTTCATGAGCAGGCATCCCAGGAGTCTCACGCTGCGTACTTGAGCTGTTCCACTAGACTTCAGTTTCTATTCAAGGAAGAGAGAAGGAAACACTGACTTTTTTTTTTTTTTTGGGCTCTTACTTTATTTCTCAAGGTAAGACAGAGGAAATCGTGGAGGCAAATTCTCTCGACTCTGCCATACAACAAGCGGTTGGCGACGGCGGGCAGCGCGTCATCGCCATCGTAACGGACGGAGTTCCCCTCGGCGGCCTGCAAACGGCCATCCCCACCAGCGGCCTCAGCCAGCCTTTCATCCTAACTGTGCAGGATGGACAGCAAGGTAAGGAGGAGCTGAACTTGGAAGGCAGTGCTGAGGATTCACTTCAAAAAATAAAAAAATAACTGCTGCCTGTGACCCGAGTCGAGCACTGCAAGGCCAGCGGCTGGTTCTTGGCGCCATGGCGTAACAGATGCGTGGCTGCTGGGCTCTGGGAGGGGTTAGAGTGTCTGTGGGACTTCCCGTCAGCCCTAGAGCTTGCCAGCAACTTGTTTGTAGCTTAATTCACGCTGCTACGCTTTAATATTTTGGTCTTTGCATTGAAACCAAACGCCTTCCGCAGAACGTTGCGGAGCAGCAATGCCAAGGTCGCTGTTGTCTCCACGGCTGCCGAGCAAAGACGATTCCTTCATCGTGTGTCTGGGAATAAATCACTTGGCCGATGAAACTGCGACCTGTTACCTTTAGCAATCGCTCCGTTCATACAAACCTTATCACCGGGCCGTTAATATCGGCTTAAATCCACTGTTTCCTCCCGTAACTCCAGTTACACTCTGTCAGTTTTAGAAGGGAACCGCAAATCGCGTTCCCTAAAGCAAGGCAGAGCTCCGGAGCGCTCGTACAGCCAATTGTTTGTTTCCTCACGGGATTTAATTCGCCAGCCCTGCCTCCCAGTGCCGGTTCTTTCAGCGTGTCCTAGGGAGACTCCACGATTTGGATTAACGCTGGTGCAGAAGAGGATCAGGAAGCAGAGCAGCTCTCCTGTGACACGCACGCAGCGTTACGGTGTGAGATGGGTTACGGCAGTCCTGTCCGTTGACGAACTTCACGAGTGAAAACAATTTTCTAAAGCTGTTAATTATTCAGAATCGTTTGCCAAATTACTGCAAGTAATACTTGGCTTGTAACCCGCTCTGAGCCCGAGTAAGACAAAGGGAGAACTGTTTAGGTGGCGCTACCTTCAGCAGCTCACATGGCGCGTTTCTCCTCCGCGGCTGGACGAATTCTCGCTACGGGCTTCCCAAAGTGAAAGCCCGTGTTTGCAGATTTGAACGGTGTTTGTTCCCTGGAGTATTTGCAGCTCTTGCACACGCTGAAAGCTGATTCAGAGCTTAGCCCCTGGGACTGTCTGTGCTGGGAATTTTCGAGAAGGGCTTTCTGTTCCTCTGGCTTGGCCTGCCTGGGCTGTTAACTGCATTTCTGAGGCATCAATGATTTACCTCACGCATTTTCTAAGACGCAAATCTTTGCCTTCGGATTCTGTCAGCCCCGTTGTGAAATACGCTGGTGTTTCAGAGCCCTGAATAAATAAAACTGGAATCTTGGTCCAGAGTTTCTCTCCTCTCCGGGAAGATTTCGGCATTGCTGATCCACAGGTCTCTTTTTCTCCAGAGCCGCACCAATGCACTGACTTCAGAGAAGTCTTTCGGGAAACATCTGTGTGAAAGCGCGTCTCGCACTGTATAATTTGTCACCTTTCAATTTTTCAGTTTTAACTGTACCTGCTGGTCAGGTTGCAGAAGAGGCTGTTGCTGAAGGCAGAGATGGTGCAGAAGAGGAAGAAGAGCCGCTGGCCAAGAAGCAAAAAGTGGAACAAGATGTAGATGACTCAAAGGAAGACGAGGTAGGTACTCCTGCCTGTAACTTTGATTGCCGTCGTCTCCTGCGCGTTCCTCCACTGTGCTGAGGATGTCGGGCTCCAGTCTGCCAGAGCCATCTCCGAACAGAAACGAGCTGCGCTCTGCTCGGCCGAGCCCGAGGTTTTAAAATAGAGGGGGGCAGGTTCAGACTGGACCTAGGGAAAAAATGTTTTACGCCGAGGGTGGTGGGACACTGTCCCAGGCTGCCCAGAGAGGCGGTGGATGGCCCATCCCTGGAAACATCCCAGGCCAGGCTGGCCGGGGCTCTGAGCAACCTGATCTGGTTGGAGATGTCCCTGCTCCTGGCAGGGGGTTGGGCTGGGTGGGCTGTAACGGGCCCTTCCCACCCAAACCAGTCTGGGACTCTGTGAATCACGGTTGCTCTCTGAGAGGATTTAGGATTTCCTGTAGAAGCACAACGCGCGGGCTGGCTGTGCCGAGTCGCAGCTCTTCGTAAAGCAGTGGGAATGGCTCTCCCATCACGCGCTGTTGGGAGGACGAGCGTTTTTCTCAATCGCCTCTCAACTTTTCAGCGCTAATAGCTCTTTGTTTTTCTGACATCTTGGTTAGCCCTGCTTCCAAATCCAAAATAAATCACGGTGAGACGGCACGGCACTTCCCAGCCCACCTCCCCGCGTGCTGCGGGGACCCCCACGAGCCGGTTTGTGCCTCCCCGTGTCCTGGTCCTCTGGTGAGGAGAACAGAACTCCACCCGAGCACGTTTCTAGCGCTGCCTTCAAGCGTTTGGCTTTTGTAACTTGTAACCGTTGGGGCGCTTGCGCGCCCCGTTTCCTTCGCGTCGCAGGCTGGGCCTCCACCGTGGGCTCTCTCACCTTTTCCTTTTCTGTAGGACGGCGTGGAAAGGGAAGCGCTGCAGCAGCAGTTGCAAGAGGCGAACCGGAAGGCTCAGGAATATCGCAGCCAGCTGATCAGGAAAGAGCGAGAGGCGGAGGAGTACCGGCTGCAGCTGGCGGCCATGGTGGGGCAGCAGCCCAACGGAGAGGCCGTGGTGCTCGAAGAGGTCGCCGAGGTCGACCCGCTCCTGGTACCCTCAGAAGACATCAAGGAATCCGTGCTGTCCATGCTGGAAACGGATCAGCCAACCGATATCGCCGTGGAAACTGTGACCTCCTAATCCTCAGGGACTGAGCGGGTTTTGCAAAGGAAAACAACTTTTTTTTTTTTTTTTTTTTACTTTTTTTTTATTCCCTCATTAAATAAGGTGCTGTTGGCGAGCGGTGGTGAGAGCAGAGGGCGGCTGTCAAAGCCACCCCGTCGCCGGGGGTAGAAGCTTCTCCAGCCGCTCGCAGCGCAACTCTGCTTTCAGCGCGCTGCCGAAAGGTGCTTTTAGAGCTCGACCTTGAGAGATTTGGAAGCTTTTTTTTAACAAAAATTTAGCCAGCCAGTGACCTGACAGCTTATTTGGTGATGTCAATGCCGGCATTGTTGGGAGGTGGAAAGGAAATACCTCGTAGCCAGAGCAGCTGGTAGGAGCTCTCAGCTGCCCGCAAATCGCAGCGCCAAAACCAGACTTTCTGCGACAACCCGAGGCCTTCGCTCCCTTCTGCGGAGTCGCGTGACTGCGTCTGCACCTTCCGAAAAAGCAGTCTCTTGGGGTGTCGCCTGAAAACGCCGCCTTTTCCTTCCAAAACCGTGAATCTTTTCGATGGAGGCAACCTTCAAAGGCCGGGCCGAACGTCCGCCAGCCGAGCATTCCGCGCTGGTGGCGAGCGCCGCGCTCCACCCTCGTTGTTTCAGGGACGCTTTGGCCGAGCCCTCGCCTCCCCGGAGGGATCACAAAGAATCCCCCCGCGGTTTTGCGCTGGTTGGGCAAACGTTCCCTTGGACACCGCTGCGCTGAGCAGCGGCGTTAACGCGTCACATACGCAGAGACAGCTGGGGCGCCGAGTTGTCTCCGGAGATACGGATCTCACTTGCTTTTACGGAACAGGTTTTATTTTTAAAGATACTAAAACCTTTTTTAACAAGCTGATCTCGTTCCTGAAATGTTCCGATTTTTTTTTTTTTTTCACTCTGTGCAGGCCCGGTTAGCGCAGGGATCCGTTCAGTCCAGCGCATTTTGGGTTCCAAGCCAGCGGGGAGCTGATTGGAAGCGCGACAGTGACAGCTGAGCAAGGGAAGTTCAGGAAAATGCCAGAAACAAGTGAAATTGAGAAAAATGCCATCGTGCAAGCTGCGGCAGCTGGCCTGCTCCCTGAGAATATCTTCGTGCAAGATAAAACCCCGCAGCGCTGTGGGCCTGTAGTTTGTTGCCTGGGGGTTTGTTGTTTGGTTTTGTCCCAGTTTTGTAACTGGTGGCAGTGTTGGAGGTGGTGATGGGATTTCAGGGTCCGTGCGTTGCATTTTTCCCCGTTATTTCCAAGCGTGTCCGGGTAATTTCGGTTTTCCTTTGGTTCGGGGGCTGCCCTCAGCGTTTCGTTGCCCGTAGCGTGGCGTCAGAGCCGGAACGCGGACTGGCGGGTTCTGCGAGGCAGGAACCTCCGGGCAGGGCTCTGATGGAGCTTCTTGTCCTGAGGTCGGTCTGTTCCCGGCGCTGGGCCTGCCAGGAAGGCGGGAGCTGCCGAAATCCACGGTGTTTCCCGGGGGGCGTTCGCCAGCCGGCGCTAGGAGAGGCCGGTTTCTGTGGCTGCGAAGCTTCCGGGGACTCGCCGGCTTTTGAGAATCTAAGTGCATTTATTTATAACCAGTGTAGCTGTATTTATAAATAAGACTTTTTAAAATCGCTTTTTTTCCAAAAGATGTTTTGAAGAAGGCTTTAATAATTATTTTTTATGAATTCTATTTGGAGGGACTGGGTTCCTGGCTGTCGCTTCCTTCAGCGTGCCCTCGCTAACGTCGAGCACGCGCCGGTATTTTTGGTTCCCAGCACATCGACGGTTTGGGTCTGTTTGAAGAAAAAATCCGCGTCGCAGGGTTCGAGCCGGTATTAAAGCAAACGCAGGGAGATCCTCCCACGACCCCCGCGATTTTACGGGCGTAAAGGGACGCCGTCAACTTCGGCTTTTACGTTTTGCCTGAAATTCGTGCTGATGATTTGTAAATTTGACGAGCTGGGCAGCTGCGGCGCCTCTAAACGCTGTGTTGTGCCTTCGCCAGCGCCGCGATTCTCCGTCGGTTCCACGCTTCCCCTGCAAAGGGGCGGCTTTGCCAAAAACTCCCTTCAGCTGGGAAACAAACTTCCCCTTCAGGAGGGGAAAAAAAAAAAAAAAACCAACCAAAAAAACCCCTCTGTGGTGCTCACGGTGACTG
>WHYT01000333.1:0-11933 GCA_009806455.1 Tetrax tetrax
GGGGCACACCCAGGCCCACCTCACATGAAAACACACGCTTAGGAGAAGATCTGGTCTCTCTGGTTCCTGCCCAAGGCCTTAGTTTGGCCAAAAGGCTCACTAGAAAGCTGTATCTTGAGGGGTTGCTGCTTTATCTCTTCCCAAGGACATCAGGCAATGCTGTTCTCCCGATCTTTTTGCTAATACAAACTCCTTGTCAGGCTTAATCCACTGTCTTGTTTACCACTTCTTGGCATTTCCACTGAGTCCCAGAAAGAAACCACACACAATCCTAATGAAAAGCTCGGCATGTAAAGGGAGAATTTATATTTCACTTCTTGCCTTTGCTGTTGGTTTTACAAGTGATTGCTCATCAGAAACCAATTACCCCAGAAAGGCTTGGGTTTGGGTCCCTACTGATGTTAGCAGGATGAATAGCCTCATTTACAATCTCTCAACTGGAAAACAAAAAGTAATGATAATAAAAAAAAAAGTCTTTTCTAATTCTCTCTGCCCCTGTTGTAATTCACAAGAAAATTAAACTAATAACTCTCTCTGTGAGCATGTTATGCAGATGCCAGGAGTCAGGGATAAATGGATGAAACTATCCCAGGCAAAGTCCCTGGGGAAGGAACCTCTGAGCAGACAACAGTTATGCCTCGCAAGATTAAAAGCTTCTCCAGCAATGCAATCTATGCAGAGAGGAGGCTGTTTCATCTTTCTTTCTTCTCTCCTCCCCCCTCCTCCCCGCCCTTTTTCACTTGAATTCCACTTGTAGGCAGCTAAAAAATTCCATTATTTTTTGCTGGGCTCATTTTCCACTCCATCTCCATTTCCCGTTTGCCTATAAAGGTCCTTTGCGAAGAAAATTCTCCATGCCAACAGAATCAAGCTTTTCACAAGTGGCTCCCAGAGTGGTCTTCCTTCCCGATTCCTTCAGCAGGCAGACAGTGCTTTAATAGACAGAAGAGCCTGGGGGAAGACACAAGGGTCCCTGCTGTGTATCCAAGCTCTGTGCTGTGATTTGTCCCTGCAGCTCAAATCCAAGTTTTTAACTTATTTTTTTAATCTTTTTAAAGAAGATACAACATTAAAATGAAGTCTATAACTTGCCCCTGCTCATCTCCAAGATAGGAGGAGCACAAATTATCTTCTAACTCCTCCCTTGCAAGACTGGAAGTGTCTTGCTGGTCAGCCATGATACCCCATGTAGATCCACCCTGGTTTTTAGACACCACAACGCTGGACACAAAACAGCTTAGTAGACGCAAGCACAGCAAATATGACGGTTTTGTCCCAGCTGGGTGCTGATGGTATTGTGCAGCATGTGGGTAACGTGGAGGGGGCACAATTTCACTGGACATTTGGCAGTTTGCAGCATGGATTCACGTGGTGACTGAGACTGAAAGGGATGCCTGGAAGTGACTGGGTCAGCCTTTCGCTCAAGGCTGGGTCAGATTTGATCCAATCTCCCAAGGAAACTATAGCAGATGTAAAACTTGAGCCAAAAAAGAGACAGAAAAGAGGGCATGAGGGTGGCTCCTGCAGCGACAGGAGGAGGGTGCTGAAGTCCGTTCAGATATGAAAGGAACATGGGCATCATGGTGAGCACCATCTGACAGGCATTGAGGGACTCAAATGGCTCATGTCTTGTGGCACAGCCAGCCAAGAGGACTCTTGGGGAACATGGGAAAAGGAATCAAGCCCAGCTTTAGATCTTACATACTGGGGTAACTACTAGGCTATTTTGCAAGGAGAAATGAAGAAGAAACGATGGCTTAGGTAAGCTAACTGAATATAATATTGCATTTCCTGGCACCAGAAAAAAAAAAGAGCTTTCATTTTTGGAACTGATTTCAGGATTAGATTGCTGAAGTTTGGTCTTCTAGGGGAGACTCAAAGCAAATAATGTATCTGTTCCTCTGATAAAACACCACTGACAGACAGGTGCTGGGCATGCAGGGCTTTATCTCCACTTCTGGTAAATGATATTAAAGGAAGATCGAGGAGGAGACAAGAGGGATACAACAGGATTCAGCCACAGGACAAACTCCTTACATTAAGATAGCTGGGTGTGTATGTTCTGTCTGTACTCAAGGGAGCTTTGGAGATTTAGTCAATACAAACTGAGCAACTGCAGAGCAAGAGCTGTGATAAATTGGGTGCAAAAGAGCAGCAGGTCTTTGACAGAAAAATTAAGCCTAGGGCCCTCAGCCCTCACCCTTGACAGCATGAAAAAAACCCTTTCTGTTAGTTAAACCACCAAGAAATACAGACATGACTTAAGAACTCATCAAACCAGCCAGGCTTCCTGTGATGCTAGACTTTAAACAAACCTCTGAATTTCAGATAGGCCTGGGCTGAAAAAATCCCTGTGTAGAGATCTGCGTTATTGTTTGCACCGCGGTGAACTCTCGTGCTTTTTTGGGGAAGATTTGGATACAGAAATTCAGTGACTCATTGAAACAGAATGAAACAAATTCAGACAGCTCATCTTTTCTCTGGGTTCACATAGCAATTTAACCCCAATTTTTCTATTTCACATGCAGCCTGCTATCAGAGTCTCTGCATCTTGGTCTATCAGAAATCCTACTAATGCTCATAATAATTTTCTTGATTGATGGTTGCTTTTCCTGCTTCTCTTTCCTTCGTAAAAAATATTTCTTTTCTGTGAAGGCAAAATGTATGATAAGGTATTTCTTGAGCTATTTAATGATATTCTCTGTTGTAGACATTATTGAAATGAATGGATTTGATCTGAAGACCTTAGTGATCCTTCTGGGAATCTTCGCTCTCTCTTCATTTCTTGCGATGCATTTTTTTCACCTGTTGTTGCAGATATTCCTAGCAATGAAGTAAAATAAATATCTCATCACAAATGCCTGCAGATCCTCTGGATGTATTTCTGATGGCTGACTGCACAAATGTTTTCTTTTTCAACCCGTTTAACATGAACTTGTTTGCCCTGCTTCCTAGCATTGGAGAAACACTTTGAATTCCGAATGCTGAAATAAAAATTGCTGCTATTGTTTAAAACATGCAAAAATGTATCATTTATTCAAATGTAAGATTTGTAAATCATTGAATTTCATGGGAGATGAATCATTAGTTAAAGTGCAGACTGCACTAGAGGTCATATTTAATTTATTTTCAAAGCTTCATTTGTGCTTTTTGGTCTGGTATGTCATAAGTTATTCAATACACAAAGGTGTCTACTTATGTCTCACAATAATTAAGCTGATTAAGTCATATTATCACTAACAAGAAGCATTAATTCCACTTCAGTGAACACTGAAAACAGAGTCAGTGACTTTTCCACCACTTAGATTGAAAACACATTATAGGCAAACTGGGGAGGCAAAAGCTTCACTTAGCCCAGGCCTGTTTCTTCATCTGATCTCTGTGGAGGAGTTAGCAACTGATGTTTTCAGAGCAGTAAAAAAAAAAAGAAGAAAAGGTGCAAAGGAGCGGAGAAAATTAGCATGTAACAATCATGCAGACCATTTTTCAGTGTGGCGGAGGCTAAATTGTTGTGAAAAAAAAAGCTAAAGGAGATTTATTTCTACAAAACATCTACTGCGATTGAAAAGGAAGCAGGAGGAGAGGATCCAGCCAAGAAGAGCAGGCTGTCCTGTAGGGTGAGTCTGGGGAGATATTTAAGACACCTGAGGCAATTTGAAAAGAAATCAGAATGGACCTTGACCTAGTCCTGGCTGAATTAAGGTGTGCTCGTTCCAGCAGCATCCTCACGTGAAAAGAAAACGAAGTCCTAGCTTCTTTGGAGGCTGTAATTACCCACTGAGTGCCACAGACTTTGGGCTGGATCCAGAACCCTCCAAGGTCGATGTGCAGACTCCTGCTGGTTCCCACGGATTTTAGCTCCGTCCTGCTGGCACCGACCCCTCTGGGGAGCTGGGACCGCCTGTGTCCATGGCTCTACCCAGCCTCACCCCACCGCATGCAGAGTGCTGCGGCCCCGCTAAGGTCTCCTGGGGACTCCAGCGGCTGCTGCTTGGCTCCGTGCGCAGCAGACCGGAGCACCAATCCCTCTAGGTCCTTTCTGGCCTCTTTTCTCTCTACCTCTGGATTCCTTTTGTCTCTCCAGTATACGCTTTCAAGTCACTACAGAGATATAAGTAATGTTTCCATCCAAAGACTCTGTTCAGCAATAGCAAGAGCATAAAAAAACGCTCTTTGTGCTGGTGCCCAGAAGCGCTGTGTGCCTGCCCAGCATGGCCTGCAGCGCTTTGCCGCCGACTGCACCACATGGCAGCTTTCCCGCTGTTGCAGAAGCAAATCTCAAGCTGGCTGACAGGTCCCTGAAAGCCAGATTTGCCTCTGGATCTCTGAGAGAGCCAGGACATGCGAGAGGGGCGTGCAGAGAGCGCGCTGAGGAGTACATCTCCAAAGCGGCTCTCACACCCGGTGCATTACCAGGCTGGAGAAACCAGCTAATGCTCACGAACTGTGAGGGAGTGTAAGCACGGGAAGAGTTGTAAAAATAACTGGTTGTAGGGCAAAGGCCTTGCATTTTTAATGACACCCTGTCCCTGCGGAAGATCTTCAAAGGAGATCTCATCTATTAGATGGACAGTTCTGACCAGGCGTGCCCTTTGAAGAAGGGATAGCAGGGTGGCTGAGTGAGGTTTAAGCCAGTGCTCTCTCTCCTAAAGCAAATCCTTTTTTATTGTCCTTTTTAATGATGCGTTGATGAGAAGAGACGTTGAAATTTAGCTCTTAGTGCAGGACCTCCTTCAGCTAAGCAAAAGGAGATCCTCAGGGAACGCGAGGTGCTGAGGCCTGGGCTGGGCGCTGCGTTGACCCTCAAATCCATTTTGGAAGAGGCCTGGCCTGTATCAGGGTGCAAACCTAGGGATCAGCAAGGGGCGCAGACTGGTGCGTGTGAGCCTTAATAGCAGGGGCTAAAAAATGCCAAGATTCTCACTGCCCCCGCAGGGACTCAGGTCCATGTGATGCTTTCGTTACTTGTTGAGGCTGTTATTAATTTTATTGTATCACTTTACATAATTCGCTTGTTGTTTTGGAGCAGTGAAGTGGCTAATGCTGAACAGGGCTCTCGGGCAGTGGCTGTTTGGGGTTCTTTTTTTACCCTTAGCGCTCTGCAGAGACCATTGAAGAGTGCACTCGGTAGCACAAAATCCTTCATCCTACTCTCAAATTGCAACAGGGAATATTTCATCTACTGACAGCCAGGCAGATGTGAGCTGGGACTGAAGTCACCAGAAGCAACTGGGTCCCTTTCATGTCCAAAGCACTGTCCTCCTGGGGCTGTGATGCCCAAGGGACCCCTTTGAGTGTTCCTTGCCCACTGCTTCCACCACGTGCAGAAAAGGACTTTCCTGGGTTAATCCCAAAAGCTGCATTGCAGCCTCCTCGAGCCAGTCACCGAGCAAAGAGGGAGTAAGAGAAGGACAACCATGTCATGGCCACCTCAGGGCTTCATCCAAAGGTGACCTGCTTCCCACATCCAGAGTCAGCCTCCCAGCAGGTACTGGCTTGCCTGTTCCCAGGTCCCTACCCCTGACAACACCCAGGTTATCTCTGCGACTCCTGGGGCAAGCTGGTGGGTGGTGAGCATCCAGGGGAAAGCTTACACAAACCATACAAAGCAAGGCACAGTAACAACAATAAGCCATCACCACCGCACCCAGCCCCTCTCCCCAGCAATTCAAAGCCCTTTACGCCCACACCTTGGTGCAAGCCCCTGCAGAGTCTCTGCCCGAGCTGGAGCAGGGAGCTGTGTGACATCTCCAGTATGTGTCTCGTCCTGGCCATGACCCCAAAGCGCTCCTGAGCCCAGGGAGGGAGGAAAGGGGACCGTGAGCCCCCAGCATCCCAGTTAAGTGAATAAAATGACTCTCCTGGACTGCTCCAGCCATTCAGGAGGCCATGCGTGCCAGAGCGGAGAGGTCTCCACCATGAGCTGAGCATTGATTCCCGCTGTCGTGCGCAGCTCAGGGACGGCCAGGAGCCGGGGTGAGCTATTAAAATACAATTTATTGGTACAAATCAGACATCGTGAAATGAACTCGCTTTAGAAAGAGCTGTCATGTTCCGCACAGAGGGATTGGAAATGAGCTGTCCCGTGACAGGAGCGATTGGCAATGGTGGAAGACAGACTGGGTGGACAGGTGTACAGCGAGTGGACCAGGGGGAGAGACTGTTCTGGGGCTGGAGTCCTGCCCATGAGGGCTCCTGACAGCCAGCTAACAGTCCTCAAAGGGAAGCAGGGCACAGTGGGAGATGTCTGTCCAACGCAGGTGGTGCCTCCGGTGGAGGGGTTCCCCCAGGCATTTGGGACTTGGGGAAAACAGAGACCTGTGTGAGTGCAGGGGGAGGCGGGAAGAGGACTGTCACCCGTGTTGGGGTCCCTCCAATGGCTGGAAACTATCTTTCAGATGATGTTGCCCTGGGCTAGAGAGTTACCCAGCATGGCCTCACCTTGTGCATCTCTCAGCTGCTCAAGCTCACAGCTCTCCTGGCCATCCAGTCTGTGTGTGCTCTAGCCCACGCTGCTCCCAGAGCAAAGACTGGCTCTGTCCTGGACCCTGGCTCTGTCCTGGACTTTGGACCTCCAGTTCTGCTAGCGTTGGGTCAAGGTTTGAAGGGAAGCACTCATAATGTCTGGATTTTGCACTCACTTCCCGGAGAAGCCAGACGCCAAAGGCTGCTCTGGACATGCAACACATCCCGCTGGATCTCAGGGACAGCGCAACTGTGACTGCCCCAGTACGTAGGGTCAGGCTTGACTGAACCAGGCTTGGTCTGCATACATTTTCCATGCCTACTGGGACAGAAATACAGGCATGCAGCTCAGTACATTCACACAGTCAGACAAGACAAGGAAGTGACGGTGTTTACAGAGATGGACGACCCCTAAGGGGACATGGGAACGGGTACACTCAAGGCATATTTGCTTAAATCCGGTCATACGGACCCTCAACAGCACCTGCTGCCGACACAGCTCTGCAGGATGAGATGAGAGAAACGCCCTCTCCTCCCCCCATCCCTAACACTTCTCAATCTCTTCCTCCTTAAATCCTTTCCCCGTGCCCTGGTGAGCCACTATCTCAGCAGCTCCGCAAAGTCCTGAGTGGTCCATACACGGAGCTGTGCACTGCGGGTGGACCCAGCAGCTGAAATCATGCGAGTGACTCCCAGGGCCTTGGGCAGAGCCACCCAGGCCCAGCACTGGTCACTATTTCAGGTCGTTGTTGATAACCACGCTGTCATGCATGTCACAGTAAGTTGTCATCTTCTTCCTCTTGCCAAAGGTGGAGAAGCTGTTCTTGTTCTCCCGGCCCAGGAAGCGGGGTCCGTCTTTGCTGGAAAGCAGAGTGGGGGTGCCGGGGATGTAGACATTGTGCTGATAATCCAGGGCTGGGACATGCCCCGAGTACAAGGGGCTGTACTGGGGTGTCCAGATGCTGTTGGTGCCCGCCGAAGCCTTCTGAAACTCTGGAGGAAAGACGAGTGGGAGACTGGCTCAGGGGAGGTCACATCCATAGCTCAGTGGGGCAGTCACATCCATGTCCCAGGGTGCAAGCCCGTGGCCATGTGTCACCAATCTCTCTTCTGGAGCCCGGACACCCCTTCCACCCCACCAAACTCCACCACTGCAGGGATGGGACACCCCCACCACACCTCCACCAAGCAGCAAGAAGGTCTGGTCTTCCCAACCCCTGTGCCCCAATACTAACCAGAGACAGGGGTCACCAGCGTGCACAGCCTCTCATGCTCCTTCTGGAGGGCTCTGCGGATTTCCCCCACGTCCTCCAGGCTCTGGGAGCTAAAGAGAAGAGACTGGTTCAAAGCTGTGTCGGAGATAACCTCCTCATCCCCCTTTCCCCCTTCCGCCCGCTCCCTCTGTTCCCGCGGTGCCGGATTTGGTACCTCTTCAGGGCAGGTCGCTGCGTGCTGGGAGGCAGCCAGTCCGTGTTGGGCTGCTTGATCTGGAAAACACAGGGAAGGGCAAGGGTGGTTATTGGGATGGACCCTCTGTTCCACAGCCCAGCTCTGCCAGCACCGGGCTTCAGCAGCCGGGGGTGCAGGACTCCATCTCCTCCTTTGCGGAGAAGCAAGAAGCACGTTCCCATTTTAGGGAAACTGAGGCAGGGGTGAACTAGCCCATTCCCTTCTGGACCTTCCCCACCCTCGTGTGGCACTGGGGTTGTATGGGGCTTGCTCTCCATCTCTGGGAGTTTAATTGCCAAGGCCTGTCCTTCCAGGGAGAGAAAGAGTTTTTTCCTATTTCTATTAATTTTAAAAAGCCTATTTTGCAGGTGCAATGGTAACTTAGCCCAGGTCTCAGACACCGAAGCGTGAGAGGTGCGGAAACTGGCTGCGTACCCAATGTCCTAGGGGGGCTGCAAGCAACTAGGGGGAAATCCCATTAACGCGTTAAAGTGAGTCCAGCGGAGCAAGGAGATGTGCAGGGAGAGCCTCCTTGGAAGGGCTCTTTTATTAAAAGTCAGCCGTAAGTGGATTAGATGCCTCATCACTCTCCATCCTTGTAATCGTGTTTTGGAAAGAGTCTTTCATCGGGAAAATTAGACGTTCCTCATTTCAATACCTAACTAATGTTGACATCAAAATCCCACCCCGAACACCCCACGCCCTCCCCTCTGGCGCAGCCTGGTGTGGCACAGCGGCCAGGCCTGGATGCCAAAACTGGGGACACAGCAGTGCCAGCAGGGCAGGGACCAGCCCCGGGGGCAGCAGCGGGACACCGCGGACCCTCACTGGCACAGGGGAAGCGGAGCGGCAGCGACGCTCAGGTTGTTCCAGGGTGAACCGCTCACCCACGCAAAGGAGACACAACCCCCACCATCCCATCTCCCCTGGGACACCAGAGCATTTCCGTGTCCTCTAACGGGTGCAAAATGTGTCAGGAAGGGACTGCCTCCCGCCTCAGCCGAGCCTGCTGTTCCCCGGTTATTAGATCCGTCGGGAAGCTCGGTGGAGAGTTTCCTGTCGCCTGATGGCTCCGAATTCCCGCACTGATCAAAGGCACCGGTTATTCTCTTGGAAAAGCTGTGCCTGGTTTCTCTCACGGCGAGGGCTGAGGGAGGGGGTTGGGGGGACCCGTGGAGTGCCAGCAAGCACCACCAGCCACGGCCTTACCTGCTTGGAGAGCTGGAGATGCTGGCCCAGCTGGGACCGCTTCCTGGGGTCCTTCTCATTGTTCCGGGGGGGGCTGCAGGGTTTGAGGAACATGAAGTCGCTCTGGGCAGACTCAGGACCGAGGCAGACCTTGTAGCAGTAGCCCGGGGGGCCGCCCCCGGGCACGTCAAGGCAAGTGGCAGCCGTGGTCCCCGCGGGGGGCTGCTGCGCCGTCAGGTTGGAGGTCTTCAGGCCGTCAGAGGAGGGTCTGGACCCCGGACAGCAGTGGCAGCGGGGCGGTGAGCAGCCGTCACCTCGGCGGGAGCACCGCTCTCTGCGGCACCGAATGGCTGTGAGGATGAGGATGGCAAGGAGGAAGGTGAAGGAGATGGAGCCCAGGGAGACAAGGAGGTAGAAGGTGAGCGGGGAGGATGAGGAGGCCTCCGGAGGGAGGCTGAACTCGCTAAAGTCAGAGAGAGTCTGAGGCATGGTCTCCACCACTGAAAGCAGGAGGGACACGGTGGCCGAGAGGGCTGGCTGCCCACTGTCCCGCACCTGCACCACCAGCCGCTGCTGGGTGGCATCCTGCTCCAGAAAGGAGCGGAGGGTGCGCAGTTCGCCTGTGTCTGGTGCCACGCTGAAGAGGGTGAAGTCAGTGGCCTGGAGGAGCTGGTAGGAAAGGCGGGAGTTCAGCCCCGCGTCCGCATCCACCGCCGACACCGTGCCCACGAGGTAGCCAGGCCCGGCTGACCGCGGCACCAGCTCGGTGGCCACGGAACCGTTGCGCGGCACAGGAGAAACGATGACGGGAGCGTTGTCATTCTGATCCAGCACAAAGATGTGGACGGTGACGTTGGCGCTGAGCGGAGGGAAACCCGCATCCTGCGCTTGCACCTGGATCTGGAAGCTGCGGATCTGCTCGTAATCGAGGGAGCGCAGGGCGTACATGTGCCCGCTGTCCGAGTTGATAGACACGTAGGTGCCCACAGGCATGCCATGGATGTGCCCGTCGGAGATGGAATAGGACAGGTAGGCGTTCTGCTGGCAGTCGGGGTCCAACGCGCTGACGGAGCAGATGGAGGCACCTGGCGCGTTGTTCTCCATCACGTAGACGCTGTAGGAGGGCTGGAGGAAGCGCGGGGCGTTGTCGTTCACGTCGGACACCGGGACGGTGAGGGTGCTGCGAGTCTGCAGAGCAGGGGAGCCCATGTCCCGTGCTGTGATGCTTACATTGTACTCAGGCACAGCCTCCCGGTCCAGGGCCTGCGTGGTGACCAGGGTGTAGTAGTTGCGGAAGGAGGAGCGGAGCTCGAAGGGCACGTTGGGGCCGACCTCGCAGCTCACACGCCCGTTGTCTCCGGAGTCCCGGTCTAGAACACTGATGACAGCGATGACAGTGCCTGGCGGGGCATCCTCCAGCACGGGCGTGGACACAGAGGTGAGAGTCACCTCTGGCGCGTTGTCGTTCACATCCAGGAGGTGCACAAGCACCCGGCAGTGCACGGCCACAGCCGAGGGTCCACGGTCCTTGGCTTGCACGTAGAGCTCGTGGAGGCTTGCCCGCTCATAGTCCAGAGGGCCCTTCAGCAGCACCTGCCCGCTGCGGGGCTCCACGTGGAAGAGCTCCCGGACGCGCGGCGGCGCGTGTCCACTGAAGGAGTACTCGATCTCCCCGTTGGGGCCCTCATCCAGGTCAGTGGCGTTGAGCTGGATGACCAGGGTGCCGAGGGGGGCATTCTCAGGAAGGCTGACGCCGTACGAGGGCTGGTCAAAGGTAGGCACGTTGTCGTTCGCGTCCAGCACCGTGACGAGGATGCGGGCTGTGCCTGAGCGCTCGGGGACACCGCCGTCGAGAGCGGTGAGCAGCACCCGGTGGGTGCGTTGCTGCTCACGGTCGAGGGCACGCTCCAGCACCAGCTCTGCAAACTTGCTGGCGTCACTGCGCGTCTGCACCTCGAGCGAAAAGAAACTGTTGGGGCTGAGCCGGTAGGTGTGCACCGAGTTGGTGCCCAGGTCGGGATCCTGGGCGCTTTCGAGAGGGAAGCGGGCACCGAGCACGGCAGACTCGGCCACCTCCAGCACATACTCTTCCCAGGGGAAGGTGGGCGCATGGTCGTTGATGTCCAGCACCTCCACCTCGACGCGGTACAGCTCCAGCGGGCTCTCGACGAGGAGCTGCAGGTGGAGCAGGCAGGTCCCCCCGGCCTCGCACACCTCTTCCCGGTCAATGCGCTCGTTCACGAAGAGGATCCCGTTCTCCAGGTTCACCTCCAGGTGTTGCCTGGCCCCGGCCCGGGACACGATGCGGAACCGCCGCGCTGACAGGGTGGACACGTCCAGCCCCAGGTCCTCGCCCAAATTGGCGACGAAGGCTCCGTGCTCCAGCTCCTCGGGCACGGCGTAGCGCAGCTGCCCGCCCGCCGGCCGCGGTGCCGGGGGTCCGCTCAGCAGGAGGAAGAGGAGGGAGCGGAGGAAGAGCAGTCCCCTCCTGCAGCTCGCCCCGGCCCCCATGGTCCCGCAACCTTCCCCGGGGGACGCGGGGTCCCACCCGTTGCCCGAGGCACCGGTATCGCCCCGCGGATGCTGCGCTGGTCCCCGCGGTAGATTACGAGGAGCCCGGATCGCGGCGGCTGCCAAATCCCCGCTGCCGCGTCCCCCGCCGCGCCGGTCCTAACCTTCAGCAGATGGTTAAGCCCCTCCAGACTTGATTACATTTCCCTGCACACCGTTTGCCTTGTAATGCGGAGTTTTTAATTACCGGAGCAGGGGGGATTACAGCCCTGGATAAAGCTGAGCCCATCCGCGCGGAGAGGACCCCCTCCACCCCCCCT
>WHYT01000337.1:0-10560 GCA_009806455.1 Tetrax tetrax
ACGCCCCCCTTGCCTATGGGAAGCCCCGCCCCTCCCCTCACGGAGCCGGGACAAGATGGCGGCAGCTGCTCGGGGGTCGCTGCCTCGGCGCGGCCCGGGCCGCCCCTGACCGGTCCCGTCCCTCCCCGGCCTCGTCCCTCCCCGGCCTCGTCCCTCCCCGGCCTCGTCCCTCCCCGGCCTCGTCCCTCCCCGGCCTCGTCCCTCCCCGGCCTCGTCCCTCCCCGGCCTCGTCCCTCTCCGGCCCCGTCCCTCTCCGGCCGTAAGGGCCGTTTCACCGCGGCAGGGGCCTCGGTGGGCTCGGCGGGAGGAGGGCGGCGAGGCCGGTTGGGCTCCAGGGTTGATACTGAAATAAATAAAAAGAGTCGGTTTAAAAAGTTTAAATTCTTTATTGCGGTGCTGGACGCGCGTGGGGGTGGCTCCGCCCAAGTGTGTGTGTCTTTGTCCGAGAACAAAGAATATTTTGAGAGGTTATATATACATATTCATTAGTTTTCCAAGAAATCATTAGTATACTCATCTCATTTCCTGGAACTGTTTATCATATTTAAAATGTCCTTTCTGCGTGTGTAATGAAGTGGGCGGCTGGGCCCCAAAAGTCGGTGTCCTTCAGTTGGACTCTTCACTGGCGTGCGCTCGATACAGATCCTAAGCCTATTGCCAGGCACCTACTGGCCCAAACTGGTTCAAAACCACCATCTTCCTTGCTCAGGCCTCGAGAAGAAGCTGCTTACCTAAAAAAAAACATTGTTATCTAGCTAAGTTCAGCAAGTATTTAACTTATTTCTGCACTACCCCTGCAGGGAACGAGCATCTGTGGAAGTCTGGTGTCCACCCCTCCTTCTCCTTTGAGGGCTCACGGCTTTCGGCTGCGATCCTCCCTCTGGATTAACTGCTTGTAATTAGAACAAAATTGGGAACGGCGGTGACAACGTTGAATCATTACGGAGGCAACAAATCTAATCAACAGAAATAGTTTCTTTAGCCAGCCCCGATCAGGTAACTGTGTGAGGGTACCAGTATTTCACGTTGGCTCCATTTCTTAGTGAAATGAGGCCACCAAACGTTTCTTTCACGTCCCATCCTGTAGCTCAGGTTAACGAGAAGACTAACGTTAACAGGAGGTGGGATTCCAGTCAACGGACACCTCGGATTTTGTCGAGACCGGGGCATGTGAGCACAAATCCAACACTCTGTTCTGTTCAGGAATCTGGTGATATTTAGTACGACTTCTCTACGGGCGTTGGTTTCCCACATTTGGGAAGCTCTATTTAAGGTTATCAGATTGATCAGGAGCAAAATTTCTTTAATCAACCTGACTTTTTATCTTTAACCTTATCGGAGCTTTCTCTTCAATGATCCACGGAGCAGGAGCTTTCTTGCCCCTTGAATGATGAATTCATGGTCCTTTCCCTTCCAATTTAACTGCACTACACGTAGCCAGCGGAATCTGGAACGGACCTGTCTGGTTTTTTTGAAGCGGTTCTGAAGTCCAGGACTTGACGTGTACCCAGCCTCCTGGCTGGAACAGAGCTGGCGAATCAAGTCCCAAAGATTTATTTCAGACTGTGTATTCATTTGTTGCGCGTAAAACCTTTCCTAATGATATAAAATATTTCCTTTCGGCACTTTCTCCCTGTACGTGCACCTCCCCAGGTAGACCAGGCTCTTGATGTGAACATACAGGAGTTCATAGGGACTGAGGTGCTGTCTGCCTCGAGGTTCTACGCCGATCCTTAGCAAAGCTAAAGGTGGCGCCTCTCCCTGTGGAATTTCAGTTTCTTGGCACAATTTACCTAATTGGATCTTAAGGGTATGATTCATTCTTTCCACCCTACCGCTTGTTTGTGGATAATAGGGTTTATGTAGAATTAATTCCTAATAATTTACTTACTTGATAAACCACATTAGCTGTAAAATGGTGGCCTCTGTCTGATGATGTTCCCAAAGGTATTCCAAATCTCGAGGTTATTTCCTTCGGTAGTGTTTTTACTATTTCTCTAGCTTTATGGGTGCGACATGGAAAGGCTTCTGGCCATCCCGTAAAAGTGTCAACTAGAACCAGCAAATACTTCAGTCCTCCTTTTCTTGGCGATTCAGTAAAATCAATTTGCCAATATTCTGCAGGTGATCAACCTTCCTTAGTTACAGAATCATCGAAGGGTTTGGGTGGGAAGGGCCCGTCAAAGCCCACCCAGTGCAACCCCCCTGCAAGGAGCAGGGACATCTCCAACCGGATCAGGTTGCTCAGAGCACCGGCCAGCCTGGCCTGGAATGTTTCCAGGGATGGGGCATCCACCGCCTCTCTGGGCAACCTGTTAGTTATCCAAATTGAATTCTATTTTGTGTTTTGGGGTTGCTTTTACAACACATCTCACACCTTTCAGTAATCGATCCAATCATTTCAACCGTGTTTCGACTGATCGTTCTGTAAACGTTTTAGTGAGTTTTCCATTCCCCGATGCACGTTGCGAAGTTCTTTCCTTCCTAAGCCGTTCACGAGAGAACAGGGCACCACCACCTGTCCTAAAGAGGCAACTGCCCAACCTTTTTTTGTGCTGAGGTCCTGGCAGGTGAAGCCTTCGCTTCTATCCGTAGTTACCGTGTATCCCGACGCTCGCTTTGCATCTTCCGTGAAACTGTGTACAGTTCCCACTCTGGATCCTCTAAAGGAATATCCTTCAGATCTGATCGACCCCAATAACGTTCTGGATGGTCTGCAGGCAGTGGTGTTCAGGCTTCCCTGCTCCCTGCCACGTCGAGATTTACAACAGTGGTTGTTTTCAGTCGTATCATCCCGCTCCAGTAGTACATCCCGACATTTCAGCATCCTGCTGGGAGACAGCCAGCGCCCTCCCTTTTGCTCCGACACCGTGACTGCCGTACGTGGGACACAGACTGTCCCAGGGTGAGCTTTCGACCTTCCTGCATTAACAACACAGTTGCTGCCACTGCCCTCAAATATCCAGGTGGATTTTAGCCTCCGGTTCCAAGGGATCTTGTTTCAGTCTTACTGGTGCTGATCCCCCCAGGAGCGAGGCGGGTGGCAGGGGAGCGGGCAGTGTCCCTCAGCATGGGAAGCGGTTTCTCCTTTGGCAGGATTTGGGGAATCCTGCTCCTCGTGACGAGGGGATGTTCACTGGATCACACCTTCCTCTCATCTGTGCCTGCTTTCTCCTTGCAGCTTGGCGGGGTTTTTTTTTTTTCAGTGGTTTTTTTTTTTTTTTCCTTTCCCATAAAGATTTTGATATTTGTTTGGACTTTCTTCTGGAGGAGAGGTAAAACTGATGTCCAGACCACATGAGGTCGGTGAAGGTCCATGTGACGCTTCTCAGAAGCAGCAGATCACCAGGCAGGTGGCAGGGGTAATTGCTTGCTGCTCTGCCTGCTTTTCCCTGCTTTTTCACTGGGATCTGGCCTCCGGGGTTCCTCCGGGAAGCTGCTTGGTGGCTTTGGAGGGCTGCTCTCCACTCCAGAGCTGGCCGCAGCTCAAGAGGGGCTCATGGGTGACTGCAGAGAGATGGCACAGACGAAAGGGCTGCACAAGGTTCCTCTTTCTCCTGAGGAATCGCAGGTGGCAGCGGCTTTCATCATCATCATTGCTCCCTTTGATGATTTTTCATCCTTGGGGGGTTGTTTTTGGAAGCTCCATCACTCCCCTTGGACAAGACCTGCTGTCCTGTGCTGGGACGGGCTTTGTTCAACCTCCAAGGCTGGCAGGGGGCACGAGTGAGGTTGTTTTCTTCCTTTTCAATAGTAAGAAAAAAAAGATAGCATCTTGAGAGATGGTTTTAGAAGTAGCTGAAGCCAAGGCACGCCTGTAGCTCGGAGCAGGAGGCCTGCGGAACCAGATAATTCTACGACGATCTTCCGAGACGTGATTTTCATTTTCCGTTTTTTTTTTTTTTTCCCGTTTCTTTACCCTCAGAGTGAATCACTCTCTGTCACCGTGGAAACAATCAACATTACTTAGTTTATTTTACTTCTTCGGGCCCAGAGTGACCAGATGACACATACCAACCTCCCTGGGCTCAGGCACACCCCAAATCTGGGGGCGATGCTCGCCCCGAGCTTTTTGGCTGGGGGCTGTATGGGTGAGTCACCGTGACCGTTAACTTTTCGGCGCGAGGGAGAGGCGCAAACTGGGGGTGAGCTGTCCCCCTCCCCTGTTCCCCCTCCCCTGTTCCTCTATTTCCTTTATTCTGAGGGATAAAGAGGAGTGGAAATGTCCCATCCATGCTAAAAAATGAACATTTTCCTCTTCCACGCACAAAAAGGAGCGGGGAAGCGCTGCTTTGGCTGGTTAAATGGGGAAACTGGGAGTGCGGACACGTTTCCGCTGCGTGAAAAATGACAGACGGGGGGTTTAGCTTAACTCCCTCCTCGGTGCCTTTTCCTTGATGGAAAGATTTTACAGATGTGAGGTAGATTTTGCATTTTATCCAAGTAATTGTGAAAAGTCCTGGCTTTTTAAAACCAAAATTGTGCCGTATGAAGGCCGTGACCACATGGGGTCAGCCCAGCTCTCCCCAGCGAGGCTCGGAGCGGAGATCCTGGACCTGCACGAGGAACACGGCGGATTTTGGCCAAGCCTTATCCAGACACATCCTCCCAGTTTCCTGCGATCGGCCCTGGAGGGACATCCTGACCCAGAAGGTACATCCGTCCCGCGGCCTTTAACAGCTGAACGGTGCTGTCTCAGCTCCTGACCTCCCGAGCTCCTGCGCCGCAGCATCACGTTACAGAATGAGGAAAAAATCCTTTAATTTGGTTAAACCTCTTGACCTGCCTCAGCAGGACCATTTTTTGTTAATCCTAGAGACCAGTCCTGTCCTATTTACTGCCACAAGCACTGACTTCAGCTTGGCTTGGGGACAGAAACCTTTCTGCACCTGGATTTTGTAGCAGCGTGTGTCTAAACCAGAGCAGGGAAATGATCTGGATGGAAAAAACCTTTCCAAGGAAAGGTGAATTTGCCAGGCTGTGGGTGGAGGTGGGAACGGAGCCTCTTCAACTGGATTTGCAAGCTGAGAGCAAAGAAACCTCTCACAAAGGTTTGCTCTTTACCACCCTCCCAGAGCCCACCCAAAACTCTGTCCAAACCTGGGCCAGCCGCACCGGCAGGGCAGAACTGGGCCAAGCTGGTTTTCAGCCACCTCCCACCCCATGCAGTGAGTTTTAAGCTTTTTCTCTAATTTTAACCCCATCAGAAGGAGATGGTGGTGTTCTTTTGGACTTTTAAAGAACAAGCAAGGAGGGACTGGATGAGTGTACCTCGCGAGGGCTCAGCCACTTTGCGAAGGCTCCGGAGAGCCCACACATGGAACGGGCTTGGCTTCTTACCCAAAGCTTGGCAAAAGGGATGAGCTCTCACATCTCCTTGAGACATCTCCAGGTCCCATCCGGTGGGTTTTTAAAGGTCAAAGGCCACGCAGATGCTGAGAGGGCTGGAGCAGCTCTGCTGTGAGGCCAGGCTGGGAGAGCTGGGGCTGTTCAGCCTGGAGAAGAGGAGGCTCCGGGGAGAGCTGAGAGCGGCTCCCAGTGCCCAAAGGGGGCTGCAGGAAAGGTTGGGAGGGACTTTTGATGAGGGCATGGAGTGATAGGACAAGGGGTGATGGCTTTAAACTGGAAGAAGGTAGGTTTAGATTAGATATTAGGAAAATTTTTTACACTGGGGGTGGTGGGACGCTGGCCCAGGTTTCCAGAGAGGTGGTGGATGCCCCATCCCTGGAAACATTCCAGGCCAGGTTGGCCGGGGCTCTGAGCAACCTGATCCGGTTGGAGATGTCCCTGCTCCTGGCAGGGGGGTTGTACTGGGTGGGATTTGAAGGTCCCTTCCAACACAAACCAGTCTGTGATTCTGTGATTCACAGCAGCTAACAGCTAAATCTCCCCGGTACCTCTGAGGCCAGGATTTGGTTGCTGAAGAGCAAGAGGAAAGTTGAGATGACACATTTCCATTTGTGTCACAGATGCGTTCATCTCCTCGTCACAGAGGAAAAACAAAAAATCAAACCAGCAAAGCGATCTCCTCGGGCTGCTCCGTGCTTGCCAGCGCTGGAACAAGGTGGTCACAAGGCAGGGAAATTGCAAATCCGTGACTGCGGGAGAGTCGGAAAGATGGGAAAGGAGCCATGCACTTGTTGGATGTAAATGTCGGAGTCTGAAACACGCCCTGCTTTACGAGGAGAGAAAAGCGCTCTCCTTTCCTTCGGCCGTATGACACAAGTCAGGAAGAACGAATAAATCCTTGCCGCAATAAAGCTGTTTACATTCTGTTTTGGAAACAGACGCTCAGGGCTCGGTATACCCAGGGACCAACCTCTTCGATTCTTTTTAACCTCTCGTAGGCTGCATCCAGCCACCAGTAAATCCTGAGCGGTGGAAACGTCGGCATAACCCAGCTCTGGGCACCTGGATTTTGCAGAAGACCCAGCGATCGCTTAACTCCCATCTCTCTGCCAGAGGAAAGAAAGATGCTGCCCTGTCTGCCCAAATATTCCCTGTGGATGGAGAGTGAGAAACTAAACACCTGCTCGAACTCGATAAAGTCGTAGGGGAAGCCTGGCAGTCCTCAGCAAAGCTCTGCCGTCATCCAAATGGCTGCCTGGGACCTGGGAAATGGAATTTCTTTGGGGTTTCTGAAGCATCAGTTCTGAAAGGAGAGCTGCATCTGGTGTCTACCTCTGGACATAATATCCCAGGAAATAATTATCCCAGGGGTTAAAAAACATGCGAGCGCAGCTCCAGCATCGCCCTCCTTTGGATGTGGCTGTTTTACGAGAAGTAAAATAGCATCAGCTCACCCCGAAAAATTGGAGCGAGGGTCAGATCAAGCCCAGATCCGGCCTTGAGCTGAAAAATAGGGAACCCAGACTCAACAGTACCTGTGGTCCCAAAGGTGCAAGCGTTGCGGGTAACCCCAGAGATTTACCGTCCCCGTGGGGAAACGGATGTTTTCTCACCAGCACTCGGCTGTCGGATCTCCCCAGCCTTCCCCTACGAAATGAGTGCCCTGTGGGTTCGATAAGTCATCTTCTCTGGGTGGATTAGGGAGTAAATAACAGCTTTTACCTCCTTCCCTTCCACCAAATACAGGCTGGTGGCGTTTATCTAGAGGCTGTCCCTGCAAACGTGCTGTCTCGCCCGACGTCCCATCAGTGGGCCACTCAAGAAGGACCTTCCCGTATTTCCCAAAGCTAAGCATGATTAAATTCAGGATCAAAGCTTCTTCGAAGGAAATACAGCCCTGGTCTCTTGTCCTCCCCTTCCGTGGATGCTGGCGGAAATTTAAGGGACCAAACCGGTTTCTCTGCAGCCATGAGGCAGCTGGGGTTTGGGCACGGGTGAATGTCCAGCCTGCACCGTCGGGTCATCCGAAACGTGAAGGCAAAATCACCGCCCCGGCAGGATGAGCGGTGGAGAGGAGCCGTTCGGGTGGGAGCTCTCGCACCCCGGTTGTACGTGAGTCCCAGCACGGCGGCTCTGCTCGTGGCCTCCCCGCCTGAAGGCTCGGCAGCGACCCCGGCAGAAAAAGCCTCGACGCGTCCCTCCGCAGCCGGCTGCCGGGACAAAGTGTGCAACAGTTTGGAAGTAAGTGGTTAACAACCGGCGGAGCTGGGCCGTGCTGGGGAACGTGGGGCCTGGGAAGAAGCACGCCCCGAATCCGGGCAGCCGAGCGGGCAGAGGACGATATTGCCACGTGAGCCCTTGGCAGGCTTGGTCTCTGTTTATCCATCGCGGTGGAAACGCTTTATCTTCCGCCCGGGCCGCCCTGTGCGAGCGGTGATAAGAGGCGGTTGTTAAACAGATGCTGAAGCTGATGTTCCCTTGATCTCTGATTTCCAAGGTTAGAGAGAAGAACAGGAAAAAAAAAAAAAAACCCAGCGGTTGATTCCCGTGCCCAGAGCCAGCACGGTGTGGGCAGGGGTCCTACAGGAAGGGGTCTGGGAAGGGTGGGAGGAGAAAACACAGAGGGTTTCTCAGAATTGCACAGCAGTGAACAACTGGGCACCTGCTCACACCTGGAGAGAATCATCATGGCCACGAAAACGTCAATAGTTTGCTCAGTCTCTGCCATGCTCCCACCTGCCCTGCCCGGGGTGATGGTCCTCCTGGACACCAACCAGACCTGGCGGCAGCTGGTGAGCACTGGAAAAGGTACCGCAGTTTGTACCAGTGGCTTCACCCCATCCATCCATCCATCCATCCTTCCATCCATCCTTCCATCCTTTCATCCTTCCACCCATCCATCCTTCCATCCTTTCATCCCTCCACCCATCCATCCTTCCACCCATCCACCCATCCACGCCTGGGTGTACTTCCATCATCCATCCCTGACCACTTTTGTGCTGCGGTTCAGCCAGATGCAGCCAGGAGTGGGGAGAGCAGCCCCAAATTTCCTTCCTGAGGAATCTCCCACCCATCACACGGGGTGGGGACACTCTGTGGCCAACTCACCCCAGCTCTGGTGGGCTCGGTCCTGGCTGGAGATGGGCAGAGGGTCTGGATGGGGCAACAAGCACTTCCCAGCTTTTATGACCAAACTGAGATGGATCTGCTGCTGAAAAAAAAGAGAAATGAAAGACAGCCACTTCCGTGGCCCATGCGGAGAGATGTCCGCATGCTGGGAAGAGCCGGGGAGGAGTGAAACTCCAGATGTCAACAAGAAAATAACAAATGCTCTGAGTGAAGAACCGGGATGGAATGGCCACGGATGTTGTGTGTGAGACCGGTGAGTGACAACGACTGGTCCCGGGGTGGAAAGGGACAGCTGGGCTTGCGGATCCAAGCCGGCTGCGGGCTCACTGAGCACTGGCGGTGGCTGATACACCCATGGGACCCAGCATCGTGCCACCGCCACAGCGAGTGATGCCCACTGTGTTGTCCCTGGGCCACCTGCAGCAGGGTGGCAATCTCTCCTTGATTTCCTGTGGCCCATCTCGCTCGTCCATCCCTTTTCCCTCTAGATGGAGTTATTACGCATCGCATTTCCTGGTCCCTGCCGCCCTGCCCGCATCCTCATCCCCCGGGCGCTTCCCGGGAATTTAATGACTTGAGTTTAACAAAGCCCAGCCCATCTTGAGGGCCTTACGCCTGCGTGTTGCGTGCGTGGGACGGGAAGGATGAGCCGTGCTTCGGGCGGGCGTGGGCAGGGGAAGAACGGGGGTCGCTCCGAACGGAACGAGAGCGATACCGCAGGGACGTAGCGCAGGCTCTGCGGAGCGTCGTCCCTTAATTCTGCTGTGGGAGCTTCTCCTCCTTCCTCTTACCTTGGTGGGGGCGGGGGGGGGGGGCAGGAAATCCTGCAGGGCTATTTTTGTGCTCTGGGTTAATTAACGGTGGCGTTAAGGGACCGGGATTGGCTTGGCCGCAGAGGGCTTGAAGGACAAGTTGGGAGTTGAGGGTTCCGGATGCGCGCGTTCCCAGGCCGCGCGGCCATCTGAGATCGCGCCGAGTTTGGCTGCGGGCGCCGGGGGAGCGGTCGGGGCCGATTCTGCACTGCGCACCACGCTGTGCCCGGGGCCTGGACCACCCTCGGGGCAGCGTCACCCTTCATCTCCACGACGTGCCGCAGGGCTGGGAGCGTCGGTCCACTCGTCTTTTAGGTGACTGAAAAATTTTCTTCTTTATTTTTGCAACTCTGCGTGAAAGAAGAACACTCGAAGTGCTGGCCTGCTGCTCTCCCTGGCGCTCAGCTCATTCCACGACGTTCCCTGCTCTCAGCATCTCTTCCAGGATCCGGCCCCTCAGTTGCTTTTGAAGATTTAACACCCCTCTCCCTCCCCCTCCGTCATTTCCCCTTCGGTCTCAAGATGTGTTCCCATCCGCTCCTCCTGTTTATGGGAAGGGAAAAAAAATAATCCGGGAGACAAAACAGCCGCCCCCGGCCGTCACCCGGACCCCGCGGCGGGGCGGAGTTCAAGGGGAGCCCCTCGGCTCTAAGGCCGTGTCCTTTGAAGTGCCTGACACTTGATTTTTCAGCTGCGGGACGATGGGAATCAGATGTGGTCCCTCCAGATGGCCACCTGGGACGGGGCACAGCGCGGAGAGGGGCTGGAGGTGGCCTCGGGGCAGCTCTGGGCAGGCTGGGATGGGGGTCTGGGCTGGCCGAGGGTGTTTTTACTGAGTGCTTGTTTTGGGGGGACATCTTAGGGTGTGTGTCACATGGGGGGACAGCCTAGTCTCGTAAGCAGGCCAGGACCCAGGTTCTAGGAAGGGACATCTCTAAATATTGTAGAATCGTAGAATCACAGGATGGTTTGGGTTGGAAGGGACCTTTCAAGGCCATCCCGTCCAACCCCCCTGCAAGGAGCAGGGACATAGAATCATAGGATCATAGAATGGTTAGAGTTGGAAGGGACCTTCAAAGGTCATCTAGTCCAACCCCCCTGCAAGGAGCAGGGACATCCCTGACCAGATCAGGTTGCTCAGAGCCTGGCCTTGAACGTTTCCAGGGATGGGGCATCCACCACCTCTCTGGGCAACCTGTTCCAGTGCTCTACAACTCTCATTGTAAAAAATTTTTTTCTAATATCTAATCTAAACCTCCCTCCTTCTAAT
>WHYT01000339.1:0-12179 GCA_009806455.1 Tetrax tetrax
CATCTGAGTGGGTTTTACCCCATAGTACCAGCAAGATTAAAGATACAATTTTTCCCCACAAACAAAATTTCCATGAACCAAAGCACATAAAAGTTAGTAATTTTTTTTTCTGTAATAAGAGGGAAAAAATTGCTCTACTTCTATTAGTAGAAGATTTTGTTTAAAAAAATCTTATTTTCTAAATTAGTATTCTTTTCAGAATTCTTCTCTATACCTCAAAAAAGAAGTTTTCTTAGGCTGAAAAATGTGTTTTTTGAAAATTAAAACAATATTGAAAAGATTTTGGTTTGCAGCAACACTCAAGGAGTTACTTTTTTTTTTCAGCTACCAAATAATCATTAAAAAAAAAATCATTTTGAGGATTTTGCTTTCCAACAAAAAGCAGACATTTTTCAGTAGAAAACTTTTGAAGATGAAAAATCTTCAGCAACTAAATTGCTGTCTTAACTGTTCAGAACTTAATCCTTTTCCATCAGGACCTAACACTGTCCCCTGAATATCCAGAGTCGTCAGTGATTTATTACCATAACTCAGTATTTTGATAAGTTAATAATTATTTTGATGATAATAGTTTTACTTCTTGTTTGTTTAATTTCTACATAGTTCTTTAAATGCCTTCACTACAGAAAGAAATACTAGTAACATGCTTCTTCCATTTTCATATGCGTGCAATGTCCCATTAAATAGAGTATCTGAACATTTAATAACCCACATTATACTCATAATATTTTTATGAGATAGGAAATTTTTGCTGTCTTCCCCATGGAGATAGGAAACTGGGAACAGAAGCTTAGTTCCCGTTGAATTCTAATTAATTTTAAATATCTAAATGCTTAGCTACAACACAATCACCCAGAGCTCCAGGTAAGATTAACGGGTGGGACAGACCTCTCCTTGGGAATGTTTTGCTCTGCCTGAGACACAAACCTCTTAAGATCCCTTTCCTTTCGCATATGCTACTTGGGGAACAAATGGCATCTCATTGAAGGAGGATGAGTCTGTACCAAAACGATTTGCAGAGGCAAGAGGAGGAAAAATAAAGACTTTGTCAGCAGAAAAACTGGTAGGTGTCTCTCATATTCCAGACAATCCTTGACCTCGGTGGTCAGCACCCGCTTATTTGCTAATCAAATACACTATATATAAAAGCTTTATCGTTATTACTGTGTAAATGTGTTTTAAAGGTCAGAAGATACTATTTTCTTTTATTGGATTTTACCACATACTTAGCAATAAAGCAGTGAGATTTCAGATCCCCATTTGGGAAAGCACTTATTACCCGCTTACCCATAAGCTTAGGTTGCTGCTGTCTTTGAGTTAAGCTTTGCTGATTCGGGACGGTGCTTCAGACCAACGGCTGCTGCTCTCCAGGATTACCCAGCTGCTCTAAACGTGACCTCCATGGACAGGGAGTGCAAAATTCAGGGAGAGGCTGAACAGCAAGGGACTGCCTCACGCCTCAGGAGAGACACCACAAAGGAATAAGCAGATTTTCCCATCGAGAAGCCGGCAATAGTCATAACGACAGCTTCTTTGGGCTCTGTCCTGGCCATAAAACTGCCACAGCTTCCCTGACAGCTGCTGTCTCTGCTCATTGCCTCCCTTTATAACCACCACAAATACAGCTTCGCGAGCTCGGTCACTGCATCCAAGGAGCCACATCTAACATTACGCCTTTTTTTTCGCTGTTCTTTTTTGTTAACATCAGTATTCAGCTCCAAAGCTGCTCAGTCATTAAGTGCTTTACTACAGATAATCATTCTTTGGAACTGGCCTTTGAGCCATCTTGTTTTCACATGAATTGTAGGACCCCGATTTCTGTAAATTCACAGGGTATTCTAGTGGAGTGCCACTGTCCTTTTCACCTAACAATTACTTTAAGGGTTGGTTTAAGCAGGATTTTGTTAAGGGAGATTTTCTTAGGGAACTTGTGTGTGTCTGTGTGGGGTTTTTTTTTTTCAACATACAAGACAGGAGCAGGTTTTAGGTGGGTGTAGAAGCTCGTACAGAAGTTGGAGAGGAGCCTGGGGAACACTCGTCCTTGTGAGTTAACAGCCCATCATCCTCAAGCCAAGTGATACAGGCGCTGCCACCAATCATCACATAGCAATGGCTCCAGCTCTTTGTATTCCCACAGGAAGAAAATCCCCAGCTGGGTGAAGAGGGAGAAGATTGCCACATACAGGGTCAAGCTCCCCACCAGCACAGAGCAGCCCAAACACTTTGCTGGGCTGATGCCAGCTCACATTAGAAGCTGGGCTTATTCATCCCCATTTTTAAACTTATTTAACAAAATACTAATGGCTGCATGGAAAGCCCTCCAGAGAAACTGCTAGACCAGCAGGTACAAAACATCTTTGGATCGTCTCCCCAGTGCAGGGCTATGAGCACTCCTCTGCTGAGACCAATGGAGCTGCAGTGATTTACGCCAGCAGAGCCTTAGGCACCCACGTGCTTTTGGTCATGTAATTTATTTGGATGTCTACCTACAGCAACAACATGCTTTTGTATGTCTGATCCTCAAACCACACCGTTCCTTTCCTAAATGTAAAGTGGCATGGCAAAATTCAACTATATAGAAGGCAGGGCTGGTTGATTATTTCTTTAGAGCAATAGTGCAAGTAGCCCAGGTTCATTATAGATTAAATTCACCCTGAGAGGAAGAGATTGTGGCAGAGTATGAGGAGATTTGCAGGCTTCATCATTCCTTCCCTGCCTTCAGTTTGGGTGAAGGGCTGCTTCCCTGAGGATATGGACATCTAGGCATCTTCTTTAACAAGTGACATCAGAAAAAGTTATTTTCCCAAAGTCTCCAGATGCTCAGCAAAGCAGCAGCCCTCTGCGCTTTCTGACACACTGTCCTCAAATTCTGATGCTTCTTGCTGAAAAAAAATTAGTCATTTGAAAATGATGTTCCTGTGTGTGCCCCAGAGACACTGTACTCGAATGGTTAGCCTGACATCAGGCCTGCATGAGTTAATTAAAAAACAATAATTTTTTTCTGCTCCCCTTCCGGTTGTCTTCATTCAGGGAAATGTGCTGAAATCACAAAACCAGCAAAAGGATTGCTTTAACTAGAAGATGGTATATGAATTCAGCACATTTTCTGCATTAAAATATGACATTTGTATGGAAATGACCTATTTTTTTTTTCAAACAGGCAGCTATGTATCACAGAAAGTTTCACTGTAACATTTATGCAAAAGAGTTTGGGAAGCACTTTCCTGGAAGGTGCTTATTTCCTCCAGATGAAGTAATAAAGCAAAGCATAATCAAGAAGCTTAAAAGGAGTATTTCACTCAAAATCACACGTTTTAAGCCTCTGGGTATTTGTTTTGATTCTCGTGATTATTTCATGTTTGTTTGTCTTCTGCCTTAAAGGAAGCTAAGGACTTGGAAAGAAATAATCCATTCTCCCCCTTTTCTAAACCCATTACTGTTTGCAAACGATGGCAGATTGGCAGCACGACAGATCCACGCTGCTCTAAGAACCGTGAAAGCCCAGGCCTCTGCGGTGTCGGAGGCAGAAAGACATTTCTCTGCAGCGACACCAACCCCGAGCACGTTGTGCCTGTCCTCGCACGCGGTCAGAGCAGGACACGGGCTCTGCCACGTGGGAGCCAAAAATCATCATGACAAATCCACGTTACCACCACCTACGTTGGTCCCAACACGACACACGCGGCAATTCAGCGACCAGCAACCATTCAGGGCAGGCGGCTTAGAGGATGCTCCCGGAGACCATTACTTTGCAGCTTTTCCTTTGAACTGCAGTGTATTTGCTGAGTTATTCCAGGGGCTGAGCCGGTTCCAGCTCAAACCAGGGGCAAAACTCACAGTAACGATCAGCAGCACAAAATCAAAACCCTTGCCAATAGCCAGCAACTGCATGAAGGTCTTATCGACAGAAAGATGCTCTGATCATAGAATACATAACTAGTAAATCATTTTTAGGCTCGCTTTTATTACAAAATTACAATTTTAGTTAATAATTGCACAGCTACAAGATTGTTTTAATGTCAGAGCTTAATGAAACACTTTGATCTGATTCAACCCCGCTGAAGCCAAGTGCAAAGTTCACCCTGATATGAATGGGTTTCCAGCCGAGAAATTCTTTCAGCTCATCATGAATTAAGGTATAGCTTGTTCTGATGACAAAGTGAAATTATTTGAAATCAATAATAGCATAAAAGACACATCCTGAACTAGACATTCACTGGGCTAAGATTCTTGATTTACAGCCTAACATCCTAACCCTAAATGGAAATCCATACATCACTGAGTCAGATAACTTACGCTAGAGCAGGAGATGCATCTTTTTTTCCCCTCTGTTCAGAAGCCGTTAGCATTAGCCGGGACAGAATAATTACTAGTGCAGCTATTTCACCATCAAAACTCTGTGAGCAGAACAAAGATTTCCCAAGCACAGCCAGCAGCCACCTTCCTTTGCCTTTCAAACCAGCCCTGAGTCATTTTGGCCCCCATTTTATTTCACAAATGTCAAACAGCTGTGGAGCAGCTAACGACTTACTCAGAGTTCTCTGGAATAGTAAAAACCTTCCCTTCCAGGCTTGTGCTCAACCATGAAGCAACGCTCCTTTCTACACAGAAAAGAAAAGTTAAGAGCTTTGTGCCAGTTATTAATGGAAGCAGCTTTTTTGTTGGGGTTCAAAGAAAAAGACATACTGTTGAAATGTTATTTCCCATAGTTGCATGAATATTTATATAGAGAAATATAAATTTATATAAATGTATCCATATCTATAGTTACACATATTGTACATCATAGGCATATACATACATACATATATACACACGGTGCTATATACACATACACAGATTTGTATATACATATGTATAAATATATATACACACACAAATGCACACACAGCTTGCTTCTGTTTAGCTAGCTACAGTTATAAATTCTCCCTCCCCCACAGAGCCAAGATGATCTGAGTTGCCTCTGCTGAACTCCCCACGGTTGCCTTTCCACCCCGAATTAAATATAACGCTCATTACTCTGCCACGCTGGCTCCTGAGAAACTTGGCAACCTTTCCGAGTGAGTTGAGATGCAGCAATTTCTCCTGCGTTGCCTCTACTGACCTGTCCTAGGAGATGCAATATGCTGCTAAGATTAAGTGTCCAAAATGCTAATACGTCTGAGAAGTGCCTCCGCTGCCCTACATTGAGAATGTAGGTCTGAATGTATCTATTTTTAGCTTTATAACCAAGATGCCCATATTTTTAAGAACAGTCCAAAGCAAGCCATATACCTGAATCTCCCAGAACTTTCCAAAAATAAACTTCTACACTTCAACATGCTAGCATATACATGTATACACACATATATATACACACTGTATACATGCATATCCTCTACGTACTTAGTGTCAGCATTTCCATTACACACATCAGCTGTCCTGTTCCAGCAGTTAGCAGCAACTACTTTTGGGTTGTTGCAAACCTTTATCCCTGATGCATACCTGTTGGAGATCCATCTTATCAGTGTTTTGTGCTCTGAAGGCTCTAACAGACTTTGGCTGGCTTGCAGGGGCTGGCAAAGCACAAGGCATGTCGTACCGCCACGGCTAACCTCGGGGGGCTGCTTACAAAGCTGACTGACAGGTAGGCAATCCAGGAGATACATCTTACGGAATGAAGTCTTGAGGTGCAAAACACCACTCTACAGAAAAACCCAACAGAGATAACCATGTTTTCAGTCAGTCTCCACGTCACGCACATGTTCAATGTGCAAGCCCAAGGTGTTAAAACTTATTGTCAGCCAAATGAATATCTGTGCACGCAGATAGGTAAAAGCAATGTTGAGAACGCCAACAATCTGCAGGCTGGTTGAGAACTTGGGACAAATGCAGGAAAAAAAAAATGGGATTCTGCGAGATATTTGTTACCTGCTCTAAAAAGAGAGGTTTCAATAAGAATTGCATGTTGTTAGTGACTGTCTCTAACCCAGCGAGATGCTTGACTTCCAGGCGCTGTTTGCATTGTTAGCCTTGGCACGGTTCCCACTTGTCACAATTTAACCCATCTCCCAGCAATGCCGGTGCCGTTCTTTCCATCAGCATCACTGGCTGAGTAGCATGGCCCCTCATTGCTCACAGGAGGAACATACGTATATTTTTATATAGATATATATAAATCAGTTACATCCACATTTCTTTGTTGGTTTAAAACCAAAGGGAAGAGTTAAAGACAAACTGAACGATGACTGACTTTGCCTTTAGTTACTCTCAGTGAGGGCTGCAGAACAAGGAGCCAACAGCTGTGACGTGCCCTTTCTTTGAAGAAAACACTAACATAAACTGGATCTAAAAAATACCTTTACTTGCCATATTTCTTTGCTTGCCAATACTATCCACTTTCCAAAGCAGCCAGGTTTTTGGGTCACTGCAAGAAAACATAACAGAAGTGATGCCACAAGAAACGACGCTCTCTAATTATGAAGAATGCATTAGCTATACATGTTTTTCAGCAGTGCTTTTATGAAGACTGATCAGACATGCCCTTGCATGGCAGTTTAACAGCACCAGAGAAACTCTGCAAGGGTTTTGTAAAAAACACAGTTACAACCTTTTGAATGTCCAGAATCTATTCATAGAATCTTTAAGGTTGGAAAAGACCTCCAAGATCATCAAGTTCAACCATCAACCTAACACCACCACCTAACACACCATATTACCGGTGTCCGGTTTTTTTAAAGTTAATTTTCCACCAAAACACTACAGGATGATTCTTCTAAGCGCTCAGCACTCCCCTGCTCCCTGTGCGCCCAGGACCAGTACCTCCAGTGGTGCAGTACCCCAGGTACCTGGTTGCTCAGGGTGAGAGCTAACGGTGAAGCAGATTCGCTGGCCACATCTGACCCTGTAATCTCACTAACAGGAATTTCTTACATCTTTCTTTGAGTTAGACCGTCCTGGGTCTCATAATTCCTACCTCTTTTAAGCATAGCTCCTTCATTCCCCAAAGAAAAAAAAACAGAAATAATTAAATTTGAAAGTCCTATAAAAGGACTTTGGTGAGAATTTTCACACTGTAATGTTGTCCTCTCTCCAGTCACACTCTGAGTAAAATAAAATCAAACAATCACAAAATAAAAAAAAAAAACAGCAACTCATTAATTAGCCTTGATTTGCAAAGCCAGAGCCCCCAAAGTTCAATGACAGACTTTGGTTCAAGGATTATTCAGATAATGGACATTATGTGTATATATATACACACAAACATATAATAACTTAGAGACCAAGTACAAATCCAAAGGTTTACGTAGCTTTCTAGAAAACTCATCTCAGTTTAGGACAGCTACTATTGTGACAGACTGACTTCATTTTAAATCAGTACGGTCTGAAAAAATATTAACCAATACTTTCCCACCACTCTTTAACATGTAAACCAGCTACTCTCTGCAGAAAAGCAACGTAAAGCTCAGGAAAGCAAGAAAAAAAAACAAAACATTTTTCCATAATCAGTATAATAACGCCACTTTAACATTCGGGGAAAGTCATTCACTTCGGGTAAGATGGTCCCAGCAGGACAAAGACTCACAAATCTTTCTTTTTCCTTTGGTTTTTTTTTTCATTTGTTTAGAATTACTGTTACAGAAGCCCCCACCAGCAACGGTGCCAGGTGCCACCCTCAGCAGAAGGGATGGCAGTGCCATCAGAAGCAGCATGTCTCAGGTCTACGCCAGTCCAATAGCGATTTATCACAACTCAGGAACCCCTGCTTGAAATTATTTAAGTTCTACTGCAAAATCTCATCGCTACAGAGAACCTCTCTCACTGGCACAGTGCTACAATGCGCCAAATTGCTATGTCACATGCCATGGACAGGAATTATTCCTCCACAGTTCATGGTACTTGTTTGAATTCCCAAATACGGAGAGATTCTACCCTTGGCTAACCTAAAATATTTCTTTAGAATTCATAGAATAGGATATTCTTGAGAGATTTAGAAAATTCTAGTAGAAAAATAAAGATGTTAGAAAAAGTAAATGGACATTAGAGATTCAGCAGATGACATATGACTGAATTATTAATATTTTAGATTGTGCTATGCCCTCTATTATTATCTATTCTTTTTAAGGCACCCAACATCTTGGTATTGCATATACATACATCTTCACAACTTCTCAAAATAACCCCACGCTTAAAATTAACATCCTTAACATTCAAAAAATACAAAGACTGATGCAACATTCACTACAGAGAGACTATCCGGTTCGACTGTGGGACAAGGAATTCCTATAGCAAAAACAGTGGCTCCGTTCCTTCAAGTCTTCTCCTGTGATTTTTCCACAAAAATGAGCCACCTGACACTGTTCTGAAAACCACCACAATATTGACTGATTCAAGAGAGAAAATGCCACCTCAGGGGAGCGTTTCCAAGCACTTTCACAGTGATCAAAGCTAACCTACAAGTTTCACCCCAGTAGCGATGTGTAGGAAAGCAAACTCCTCCAACAACCCAAACAAAGATGAAAATGAAAATAGAAGTACATAATTTTAGAAGTAGGAAGCCATGAGGGTCAAGCATAAGATCTTAAAAAAAAAAAAAAGGATATAAAACACAGTTGTCCATGCCTGTTAATATTCTTGCTTTTAGAGAAACAGATAATACTAATAAGGTATTTCCCAATGATTTGCAATTGCTACATTAATAATCTTCTTGGCTAGCTGGCTATCTATGACATTAGGTCTAAACTCTGGTACCAGTTTCCACATTTCTTGAATCTGCTGAGACACACTTATATTTGTCTTTATGCAAATGCTCTTATTTTAAAATAAAAAGCTCTAAAGATTGCTCGGTTCATTTGTGGATGAGGTCAATCAGAAAAATAACTAAATTGATAGCAAAACCATTTTCTCTATACTGTTCCTCATTTTATTCTGAAATAGTCACGCAGAGTACTTGCCTCAAATTCTTGAAGCCGCTTAATAGATGTTGTAATTTTCTGAGATCAGACTTTGCTCTTCATTCAAGTCTGTTGACTAAAACTGAGCCGTGATGTGGTTTTTCATCACTGCCTTCAAGAGAGCAGAATTAAGCCTCTGGTTCATACCCACACAAGGGTTTGTTCCAAGCACATTCCACTTCTTCCACTAGCTCGAACAGGCTTCAAATTGGGGCACAGCTACACTTGCCAGAATAAAACAGAAAATTTTCAAGAAGTGGGAAAAACTATGTATTTCCACTCACATCAGCATTACAAAGTATTAAAAATAGTATATTTTTGTACAAAGAGCTGTTGTTAGTATGAAGAAGTCGTGAAACTACATATTGGGTGAATTTACTCCATGTTTCTCCCACGCAAACCACTGCGTTGTACTGTATAACCCATACATAAATTCACTGTGAAACTCAATTACGAGGAACTCAGATTTAGAATCAAGTCTTGGAAAACTCACAAAACAGGAATATGCAACGCACAGCAGCCTGATTTCCAAGTGTATGTAAATCCATGTTATAAAAGCAAATGCCTTTGGAAGAAGTGCAATTCTGGAACGAGTTCACACCTAAGAGGCTGGAGCATTGCCAGAAGTTGTACTCTTTGGTTGAGTAATGCAGATAAGCAGTGAACTTCCAATTTTATGGCCAAATTCTACACGCCGGTTTCACGTGCACATTTCTGTTCTACCTACGGCCGGTTCATCACGTCTCAGTTGCATGAACAGCTCACGCGAAGCAGGTACTTGGACAAAGTAGAAGTAGCATAGCACTCATGAGTAACTGCTTGTGCACATCGGTACTTCAGAAACACAGAGCATTGCATATTGACCTTTTGTAGAGATCATTCTCTCTGGTGGTTGTAAATGTTTACAGCACAGAGCACAAGTTGACCATAACTGCACATTTCTAGTTTAAAACCAGATCAGCTGTCATGAGATGCTCAAAAGTGGATTGGTCTGGAAAGGTCTCTGACAAAATCTTGAGCTACCACAGCTTAACTCAAGGCCACCTAGTCTCGTAATAAGTGATCTGGTTGTAATATTGCCCTAACTAGAGCAGTACAGGTCCTGGCTTCCCGCGATAGGCATTCAGAGATGGATCGCTTTCCAGAAGCCAGATTATTATTCACACCATAAAAATTAACATCTTTCTTTCGCTATTCAAACAGTCAGGAGATCCAGGAAGCAATTTCCAAATCTCAAACAAATACGATGGTGACATCAATGACAACGTCCAGGAAATATAAAACAGCATTGAAAATCAAGCACCGTTACTATCCTTTCTATTTTTCTGTTTTCGTTATTGGCTACGACTTACCTGGCCTTTTTTTCTTTTCCACCTGTAGGAAGAATTTCAGTACAATGAGTGAGTACAACAAACACCTGATGAAAGATTTACTGCCAGGTTCTGAGCACCACCACAAGCTGAAGTGCTGAAGCCCACCTCAGCTGCTTGTTGTGCAATAATGAAATAAGCTAAAAAATTAATTATTTATTAAAAATATTATCCCGTCAAACAGCTCCAGTGTAAATGCAGATCTTTTGACTTTATTTGATTCCTTCCCAAGATTATGAATGCTACCGATAATACTGCTGATAATGATATAATTATCATTAATAGTCCCTATTAACTGGGAGTAACGCAGGTTGAAGTACGTAAAAAGTCACCCGTCACAGATCAGAGCTGATGGATCCACTTTCGTTTCCTGCAGTGGAAAGTAACGCTGCCACCCACTCAGCCTCAGCTCGACACAACGAAATAGCAAAATCGGAGTCATCATAACACACATTAGATATCACAGTTAAATATTGTCAACACTTCCAGAGCGAATCGTCCCCAAGTGATTCCAGTACATGCAGAAAAGGAATTTTCCTACACAAGGAAAGAAAAATAACTCAACGTAAGCCAAAAATTATATCTTTTAATACAAAATTCTATTCTCATAGAACAAATGTATTTCCACTGAATAAATAGATTTCCTCACCATTTGCGGACGAGATTACTACCTATAGTTATGTTGAAATTCTCTTGCCTTTCTGCTGTTTCAATAAAATATAAACATCGCTTGCAACGGGCTTTGCTATGTTTGGACACAAGTATGAACACCTGGGGGTTTGGTGGCATCGCCAAGTGTACACAGCACAACTCTCACGAGGGGTTGTACTTTAACCCGGTTTATGTAGCTCCACGGATGACTTGCATGTAGTCTTATCAATGTAATTATTACGTTTATCACGATCTGGCCTTTGCACTTTGATGTTTATGACTTTTAACACGTGCACGCTCTTCTACTATCCGTTAAAAAAACAAAACAAAACCCAAAACAAATGAGCAAAGCCCAACGGATTAGAGCTGAAAGCAGTAGTAATAAAACACTATCAACTCAATGGAGGAATCTGGGCATGTCAAACGCCTAACATTTTTACTAATATTATGGAGCTAATGCTAGATTTACAGACATTTGGAGTTGTCCCTCCATCTGAAAACACATACAGCTGCTACCAAGGCTCAGAAAATTCCTCCTGTCGCACCCAGATGCCTCCCCAAGACAGACTGACAGAAGAAAAGCCTGCAGTAAGCGCACTCGCTGAAGCTATAAATAGCAACACTTGGGGTGAAAACAAGCATTTGCGATTTTATCTCGATTAAATCGCATTGTGCTGGGTGAAACCAAGGTGTGGCCCGAGAAGAAGGCGGGAGAGCCGGGCCTGAGGTGGCACGAGGCCGTGTGCTGCCGGAAAGGGGTCAGACACCCACGGTCCCAGAGGCACCGCCCTGGGGGGGGACACTTCTTTAACGCAGTGGGGGAAAAAAATAATCGCGGTTCACCTGGATAAATGACCGTTACGGCCGTTTCGTTAAGACAAATTATATTTATAGATATATTTGTATAAAACTCTGTATGGGAAGGTCTTTAGGGTAGCGCCTCGGTGACATAGGCATCCCCCTCGCGGCCCTGCCCGACCCAGTCCAAGGCGCCCGGGGGGTACATTCAGCGCGGCCGGGGCCGGGAGCGGGGCCGGGAGCGGGGCCGGGAGCGGGGCCGGGAGCGGGGCCGGGAGCGGGGCCGGGCCGGGAGCGCCCGTTCCCCCCGCGCCGCCGCGCCCCCGCCCCGCCGCGCCGCGCCCGCCAGCGCTGGAGCTGCGGCGCCACCTGGCGGCCGCACGGAGCCGACCGCCGCCGCGGGGGCCCAGACACCAGCGTGGGGCGG
>WHYT01000340.1:0-13028 GCA_009806455.1 Tetrax tetrax
GGGGGGCGGGGGGAGACACGCACCAGTGACACCCCTGTCCATCCCCAGTACACCCACTGGGAACAGCCTCAGCGCCGCCGAGCTCACCTGCGGGATGATCCTGTGCTTGGCCAGGTGAGCGTGGAGCAGGACAGGGGGGAATGGACGTGCGCCCCGCGGCCCCCTGACCCCGCGCTGACCACAGTCCCCCCTTGCAGGCAGATCCCACAGGCAGCTGCTTCCATGAAGGAGGGCAAGTGGGACCGTAAGAAGGTAGGAGGCGGACACAGCACCCCAGGGTGGAACAGGGCGGCGGTTGCCCACCTGGCGTGCGCTCCCTCACTCTCCTGCTTCACACCCTAGTACATGGGCATGGAGCTGAACGGGAAGACGCTGGGCGTGCTGGGGCTGGGGCGCATCGGCAGGGAGGTGGCCACCCGCATGCAGGCTTTCGGCATGAAGGTGAGGAGCTGGGGTGGGGGGGGAGTGATGATGGGGAGTGATGGGGAGAGCGGACTCCCCCAGCCCGGCCGCAGGAACGAGCACCTGCTCTGCCTCAGACCATAGGCTACGACCCCATCATCACCCCCGAAGCCTCAGCCGCCTTCGGCGTGGAGCAGCTGCCGCTGGAGGAGATCTGGCCCCGCTGCGACTTCATCACGGTGCACACACCGCTGCTGCCCTCCACCATGGGTATGGGTGGGCGTCGGCACAAGGGGGGATTCGAGGGGCGTCAGGGCAGCCCCCCACCCTGCTGCTCACGGCATTCCCTCCCTCGCCAGGGCTCCTGAACGACAGCACCTTCGCCAAGTGTCGCCGTGGCGTGCAGGTGGTGAACTGCGCCCGCGGCGGCATCGTGGACGAGGGTGCGCTGCTGCGGGCGCTGCGCTCAGGGCAGTGCGGTGGGGCTGCCCTCGACGTCTTCACGCAGGTGAGTGGGGCTGTGGGGAACCCCCCCCCCCCGATTTTGGCTTCATCCTGGCATCACCCTAACTCTGCCCAAGCCAGGGCAGCTCGGCAAACCCTGCAGGACCGGGACTGGGCACAGCCCTCCCCAGCTTCCCTCCTTACAAGGGGGATTAGGGAGTAAATGCCTCCCTTGGGGCTCCCGGGTGGGTGCTGGGGGCTGACGGCAGGATGGGACTGTGTCGGCAGGAGCCCCCGAAAGACCGCGACCTGGTGAACCACCCCAATGTCATCTGCTGCCCGCATCTGGGTGCCAGCACACGAGAGGCACAGAGCCGCTGCGGCAAGGAGATCGCCACACAGATCGTGGACATGGCCACGGGGAAGGGACTGGCTGGCATAGTGAGTCCCTGCGGCAGGCACCTCACCTCCGTGCCTCAGTTTCCCCATCTGTAAAACACAGGATGTGTTGGGAGCAACCCCGCACGCTTGCTGGCGGCTTCCCATCGTTCGCCCTGTTCTTCCTCGCAGGTCAACGGGCAGGCTCTCAGCAAGGCTTTCGCACCCCACACCAAGCCCTGGATCACCTTGGCCGAGGCCCTGGGCTCGGTGCTGCGCGTGATGGGCAAGCAAGCGCAGGGCAGCGTGCAGGTCTGCACCCTAGGTGAGCCGGGCAGGCTGCACCCCGTCTTTTGGTGCGGGGACACTCATGGGCGTGGGGTGCAGGGTGTGTGGGGACCCACTGGGCTGGGCGGATGGGAGAAGGGGTGGACAGGAGGGTGGGAGGACAGGGGCATGGCGACAAGAGTGGGAGGATGGATGGGTGGGTGCATGGATGGGTGGGAGAGTGGGAGCAAGGACAGGTGGGACGATGGGTGGGATAATAAGTGGGTGGAAGAGCCCACCCCAGGCTGCTGCTCCGGCACGGTGCTGACCTCTCTGCTGCTGCCCCATCCACCCCATCCCTGCACCCCAGGGACATCCCTGCAGGAGGCCGGGAGCTACCTGACGCCCGCCGTGGCTGCGGGCATGCTGGCCGGAGGGGCGCAGAAGGAGGTGACCCTAGTGAATGCCCTGCTGCTGGCCCAGGAGGCTGGGCTGAAGGTGCGTGGACACACGGGGCTCCGCACGGCAGCCTGGCACATCTACACCCCCATCCTTCCTGGGGTCACCCTGTGGGGCCAGGGGGATTCCACGGGGTGGCCTCTGAGGATGTCCCTTACCCACCGGCGCCCTGCCACGTGCAGGACCTGGGCGCTGAGCAGCTGCGTCTCTCTGGCAGGTCACCACCACCCACGACGACATGACACCCAAGCCGGATGGCAGTGACGGCTTGCTGCGGGTGTCCCTGCAGGGCACCCCGCACCGGGTGGCAGGGACGGTGCAGGGCAGCACCCCGGTACTGCGGGAGCTCAATGGGGCGACCTTCAAGCAACCGGCCCCACTGGCTGGCCCCCTTCTCATCTACAGAGCCAAAGCCTCCGAGCCCAGCGTGCTGCCCGTGCTCGCCGGTGAGCTCCCCGCATCGGCCCCAAGCGGGTTGGGGGCGGGGGGCAGTCTGGGGGCACCCCGCATCCACCCCAGAGCTGAGCCCCGGCTGCAGCAGGGAGGGAGCAGATGTTACGTGCAGAGGGATGGGGGGCTTGGGCAGGTGGCTGGGGGCTCGGAGCGAAGGACTGGGGTTGAGGGAAAGAACCGGCGTCGTGAACATTTTGAGGAGTGTTGGGGTGGGCAGGGCATGGGGTGCTGGGGCGGCGGGATGGCCTGCGGCCCCTCTAACCCCTCTCCTCCTTGCCCAGAGCTGCTGGGGAAGGCGGGGGTCCAGCTCCAGTCCTACCACAGCTCCAGCACAGCGGCGGGGGAGCAGTGGGCCGTCGCAGGGCTCTCTGCTCCCATGTCCGACCTCGGCGCGCTGAAGCCACGTGTCACGGAGGTCTTCCAGCTCCACCTGTAGCCCCCCGACTGCCTGCGAGGACTCTCCCCACGGCCGCAGCACCTGGATCCCCCCACCCCAAGCCGGGGGAACATCACACTCTGCCGCCCCTGGCCCCCACACTGGGCTTGGGGTGGCCCCGTGCTCAATAAAGGGTCCAGGAGGAGCGAGTGTGTGACACCTTGTCTGTGCGGTCCCCTGTCCCCGACCCCAAAGCTCCACCGGGCTCTGTCCCTCCTGCCCACCCCTCCTTGGCCCTGCTGCTGTTTGCTCAAGGGTGCAAAGGTCTCCGCTGTTTCTGTGGCCCTAGCGAGGTCCCGTCTGGCCATGATCCCGTGCCGGGGCACGGCCCAGAGAGCAGGCAGCACTCCAAGGAGGGCTGAGCCCTCCCGTGAGCCCCTGTGTCACCTGCCCCCCACATTTTCCCATTGGGATGTTTCAATTTACCCCCGTCACTGGGAAAATGGTGTCTTACCAGCCCCAAACTGGAAACTGGGGAGCTGGGGTTTACCTGGCTCCCTCAAACTGTCGCCACACGCTCCCATCCTGGGGAAAGCGGGGGTACCAAGGCACATGTTCGACGGGGCAGGCGGAGAAATCTTACAAGGACGACAATCCAGCCCCACGGGGTGGGCGAGGGAAGGGACTCGGGGCAGGAGGGGATGACTGGTGACCAGGAGCCAGAGCTGGGCTGCCGCCCCCCTCTCATCGGTGTCTTTATTCCCCCGTGCTGCCCAGCTGTTTTCCTGAAAACACCGCCGTCTCCGCCAGCTCCAGGTCTTGCATTGCCACTGGCCGCTTCCAAACCATCCAAGGTGAGATTTCCCATGGAGACTAACCCCGGGTTTGGGGGGTGAGCAGGGATGTTGGTGGGGAGGAGAGCGTCCCCCTTCCCCAGGGCTCACCACTCCAGTCCCCTCTAGACGGGCTTCCTGGCGTATTCCCGGCGGTACTTGGAATCCACCCGTGTCAGGTACCAGGTGCCAGGGAAGAGATCCGCCTGGGAGCCCTGGGGAGTGTGGTCAGCTGTGGGGGAGAGGGCAGTGACGCTTAGGGGGGCCGCAGGGCGCCAGCGAGGGAGTGTCGCATCCCCTGGACCCCCACTCACCCAAGTGATGGGTCTCCTCCCGCTGCTTCATGATGTCAGCGAAGTCCTGCGGGGCCACGCGCTTGCGGGCATCCAGGCGAGCCGGCAGGTCAGCCAGGCTGGAGACCAGTTTGTCCAGGGGCGAGCCTGGTGGCAGGGACCCCCCGAAGTGGGATGGCATCACTAGCAGCCCCACTCTGCCCTCCCCACCCGGACCACCCCGTCCCACGGGGCTCACCCGGGGCTGCATCCTGCGAGACGCGGAGGGAGAACATGCTGGCGGCCAGCCCTGATCCATAGGAGAAGGCGCCGATCCGGGAGCCGGCCAAGTCCCGTGCTGAGGACCTGTGGTGAGGGGTTAGAGGGGGTTAGAGAGGATTTGGGGGCTGGGGGCTGCCTCCTGCCCCTTTCACAGGCAGGGGGGTCCTGGAAGTGGAGGGTGTGTGGCCCTGGAGTGCCACGGTGTCCCGTGACAAGGCTTTCATCCCCTTCAGTGCCTGGCTATCCACGCACGGAGCAGGATGCATCCATGCCAGGGGTTAACATGCAATGAAAGTGTCAGGTCTCTGCTGGGGGTTGGGGCTGACTGCTGGCACCTGCCCCCTCAACCCACCAGGTCAGGGATTGCTCTCCCTGAAATCACCTCCTCCTCAAACCCAGCCAGATTTTGGGGGGACTCACTGTGCCAGGAGGGAGGCCAGACAGCCGTACATGGACGGCGTGTACATGTTGCCATTGCGGGAGGAGAGGAGGAGGGAGGGCTTGGTCTTCTGGTTGAAGATCTCCTGGCTGGCGGCCTGGAACGCTTTCTCCACCTCCTTGCTGGTGTAGGTGTCCTCCAGCTTCACGCCGCTGCCCAGAGAGAGAGGCCGGCTCAAACCCCGCACCAGCGCATCTCCATCTGGGCTGGGGCAACGGGGACAGGGCGTGGGGAACCCGCTCACCCACCGAAAAGGCTGCAGCCCCTTGTAGAGACCGGTGGCCGTGTCGGGGTTGGGGGCAGCCAAGAAGTCGTTCAGCAGCAGCCTCCCCACAGATTTCTGCACCAGCTTGCAGAAGGGTGTGTGGAAGATGATGAACTTGAAATCGTCGAGGGTGAAGGGGCGCCGGACACCGTCTGGAAGGAAACGTGGGGGCTGTCAGTGCCTGGTGGGATGGGGTGGGCACCCCGGGGGTGCTGCTGCTTACCCTGCTGCCACTGGCTCTCTGCCTTCCGGCGGTACACGGCATAGCAGCGGTCCAGCGCTCGCAGGTAGCACTGGATGGAGAGCTGCCCATCCACCACCGGGTACTCGGAGGCCAGATCCGGCTTATAGAAGTCATAGGCATGCTCCATGTGGGTTCCCCGCAGGCCTGAGGGCAACAGGGGAGAGCTGGCTGTTGGGGAGCATCAGGGGGTCCCAGCCAGCATCCACCAGCCTCCCCGGGTCACTCCGAGGTGCCCTCAGGGACCTGGCCGGCTGAGATCCTGGGATACCCAGCACCAGGCAGCCACTGGGGCCAGCAGAGCTGGTGCTGCTGGAGGTGAGCAGCTCCATCCAGGGCTGGAACATGGACGTATGGCCCCCAGGGATGGCACCCGCCAGCTCGTCACCCCCGGGGTCTGGCAGCACCGACCTCTCTCCAGCACCAGTGGGGCATTGGGTCCCACCAGCATGGCGATGGCACCAGCACCTCCTGTGGGCCGCGCGTTCCCCGTGGCGTAGACAGCGATGTCCCCGCACACCACCACGGCGTAGCGACCTGAGGGAGGACAGGGGAGCCGGTGGGGCCATCAGCGGGTGGGAGCACACTATCCCCATCCCCACACTGCCGGGTGTGACGGCCGAGACAAGTGAAAAACAGGTGCGACAGAGACCAGTAGCAGAAGCAACTCCCTTCAAGGCTTTGGGTTTCAGGCCACTTCCTACCTCCTTCCCTTGCCCCACAGCCCCCCACCCTGCATCCAGCCCCCCAGTCCCCACGGCAGGGTCCCTGCCTGCACCCACCGTCCCAGGCGCTGGACTCCACCCAGGCAGCCGCGTTGAAGAGCGAGGCCGTGCCCCCGTAACAGGCGTTGGTGGTGTCGATGCCTTCCACGTCAGTGTTGCCCGAGTCATGGAAGAGCTGCATGAGGACGGTCTTGACGGCCTTGGACTTGTCGATGACGGTCTCGGTGCCCACCTCCAGGCGGCCGATGGCATCCCAGGAGAGGCGGCCGCGCTCCACCAGCCGCTGCACCACCGTCAGGCACAGGGAGTTGATGTCCTCATGGGCGGCACAGAAGCCCATCTGCTGCTGGCCCAAGCCCCGCGTGTACTTGCCGGCCTCCACACCGTCGTACCGCTCCAGCTCCTCCTGCTCCACATACTGGGCTGGGAAGTACACCTCCAGCGCCAGGATGCCCACGTCCTTGGGCCAGGGGCCCGTCCCAGCGGCGCTGGAGAGGCTGCAGGGTAGAGGGAGCGGCGATGGTCCCGTGGCAATTCCGACCTCGGGGAGATGCCACCAGCGAGCACCCCAGGCTGTGAGCACCCTGAATCCCCACTGGTTCCCTGTGCCCAGCAGCGCTGCAGGGAAGAGGGAGAGCATCCCCTTCCCCAACAAATTTTAAGGGCACTGCCATCTCCCTCACCTCCCCTTTCTACACCTCCACCCCACTCCATCTGTGTGGGCACTCACCGTGCCCTCTGCATGGCCGGGGGGTACTGGGTCCCCCCGGGTGCCTGCTCTGTCCCTGCCGGCACCCTCCTTGCCCCCCAGCAGCGTGCGGCACGGCCGACCAAGCGTAGCATCTTCCCCCCCTGCCGCTGCACCGAACAGAGGGACGGACGGCGGGATGGACGAGAGGGACGGGCCTTGCACGGTGCTTTTATAAACAGCGCGGGTGGCACGGCACAGCCCTCCCGGCCCTTATCAGCACGCCGGACCCTGGCGCTCAAAGGTCACCGAGCGCCAGCCAACGCGACAGAGAGGGGAGCAAGCGTTGGTTTTGCAGAGGGGGGACTTGCAAGATGTCTCTGTCTTGTGCCCCGAGATGTGCTCGGCCGGAGTCAGGCCTGAGCGGCAGGACAGGCTCTCCGTGCCCGTGGGTCACTGGCACGGCTGCGGTCACTGCGCAGTGTGCGAGGCGCTGCCTGGCCTCCTCGACGGTCCTCGCCGTCCTGGGAACGAGCAGAGGGCAAATGGGGGTTTGGTTCCAGCACCACCCGTGCCAGCCGGGATGGGGTGCATGTCCATCACGTGGCTCCAAGGAGGCAAGAAACCCCTGAGCTGGGTAGGGGCAGAGCCATCTTCAAAACAGCAGAGCAAACAGCCACGTGACACCTGTGGCAACACCACGGTGACACAAGAAGGGACCTTTGGTCCGGCGCTGCTGTCAACACGGCCACGGACTGGGAGAGCCGCTGGCCCCATGGCTCCCAGGGCTGACCCCCAAACGTCTCCACTCACGGGCAGACCCTGCCAGGGCTTCGCACCAGCACCAAACTCACACAGCGCTTGCATGCCTGTTTTTTTGTTTGTTTGTTTGTTTGTTTTTATAGATGTATTTTTAGGAGTTGGGGAGAGGGGAGCAGAGGTGGCAAGGGAGGAGTGTTGCCAGCATGGGGTCCTTGGTGGGGTCCCCCACAGGCCATGCTCAGTGCAAGGCGGTGAACTTGCAGATGTAGTGATGCTGCCGGGCACAGCTGGCGCTGGACCACTGGGTGAAGTCTGCCGGAGGGACAGGACGGGGGTCAGCAGGGGCCGTGGAGTGGACAGAGGGACCAGCTCTGCCCACCACAGCCCCCCAGGGGGGAACCAGCCCCGGATGAGGAGGAGGAAAGGGGGGATGATGGCTGAGACGGAATGCTGGAGGTGGATGCGGGGTCTGGGCACTCACCGCTCTTGGGGGTCAGCAGAGCACAGGTCCCCCTGAGGCCACTGCTCCTGGCCAGCCCACTGGTGACACTGTACGTGTTCCCGCTCGGCCACTGCCAGGCCTGGCTCTGTGCAGGGAGAGAGGTGCTCAGAGGCATGGCCCCACCACCCCTTGCCCCCCCACAGCCCCCCGCCTCACCTCACGCCCGTAGTGGAGGCCGAGCCAGACGGGCTGTACGCGCTGGTAGTAGCTGATGACCTTCCGCAGCGTGGCCACCTCTTGAGGCTCCTCCACCCAGGCCAGGTGGGCATCGGCGTGGCTGGCCTGGCACTGCCTCTGCGGGGAGAGCCCTCAGTGCCTGGGGCACCCCTGGGAGATGGGGTAGGGGTCCCCGGCCATGTGCATACCCTGGTGGGCTTACCTCAGCCTCCTCCCAGCTCAGGAGCTGACGGAAGTACCTGAAGCAGTTGAGCTTGTAGTAGGACCAGCCCTCAGGGCAATAGCCTATGGACCGGGCGCCTGCGGAGGGTCGGTGGTGGGGAGGGACGGGGGACAGTCGGTGTCACCAACCAGAGAGCACCTTGGCTCCCTCTTGGCCCCGCTACGAAAGCGGTCGCCCCCCAAGGCCAGGAGCATCTCCCCTGAGGGACTCACCGGCTGGCCGCAGGAGCCCCACGCAGCCCAGCAGCAGGAGGGCGAGTTTGGCTGCTGCCGCCATCCTCCGTGCTTCCGGAAGCGTTCCCTGCCAGAGCTCCAGGTCACAGCAGGTCCCCAGGGGATGCTGCCCCATCCCCGGAGGATGCAAACCCACCCCGCTACGGACTGAACCCAGCCCCTTTCAGGCAGCTGGAGGGGCTCTGTCTCCCTCTCCTCTCCCTGGCACCGGTCACAGCCCCGTGCCCACACCATCCCCCAGGCACAGCTCGGGGTCCCCAGCCCACACTGGCGATGGGGGTCCTGCTCCCACCAGCCTCTATGGGTGGCATCTGGGTGAGCTCAGCTGCTCCACAAGGACACAGGGAAAGGCACGGAGGGGACTCCAGTGCAGTGGGAATGGAGGGGACCCCAGCCCTGCCCTGGCATCAGGCAGCAGCAGCGATGGCACATGCAGAGCCGGGGCCGGTGGGGTGGCAGGGACTACGTGCACGGCATCGTTTTCACCCCCCCGAGCCGTCAGATCCAGGCACAATCGGCCACATCAGCGCAGTTCCCCTTGATCTGGGCTAATCCCCAGGCACCGGGGTCTATCTGCAGACTCAGCTCGTCTTCCCCTCAAAGAAGCAGCGACAAAAGTCAACGCAGGGCCAAAAATTGCATGGTGGCAGCCTGCCTCATCCAGCGAGGGCAGCGCTCCGAGCCCCCAGGGGCTGCTGGGGCTTGGACTGGCGTGCCCACAAACCACCTCAGAGCATCCCGAGGCCCAAGCTACCCCGCAGGGGTCCTCTTCCTCACCTGCTGTCCAGAGACTGGGAGGAATAACGGCTTCTCCTGGGTTGCCAGGAGAGGAGAGGAGAGGAGCTGCCCTTTATAGCCCAGTGCTCTCCAGCATCAGTGTTTGCCCAGCTCAGGTGATTCCCACCATAAAATCCTCACTGCTGACTCCCCTCCAACCCCTCCCCCACCCCCAGCTTTGCTGGAAAGCTGCCCAGATCTCTACTCTGTTTGCGTTCAACGTTCCTCCAAAAGAGGCAGGAAGAACCTCTCCTAGTTGGTCAATAAACCCCCTGCAATTAGTATTAATTACTAACGCAAATACAGAGACGAGCTCGTGGCAGAGAGCAGCCCAGCACCAGGCAGGAATGCCCGGTGGCCCGGGACCGGGGGGGCAGTGGGGATGAGTCCCAAAGGGAGGTTGCCCTGATCCTGGCCGGAGCATCCCTGTGGTGACCAGCCAGGTCGTGGGTACCACCCAGCAGCATCACCCAAGTCCCCGCTGAGGGATGGCATCCAGCCGGACCCCACGCCCTGCCCAGCTGTGCCATGCGTCACCCGCGCCCCGCCCTTGTTTGAACTGCCAGGGGATGTTTGTCAGCGGGATGGATGCAGGGATGTGGGAACAGCCTGCGGCTGGGGGCTGGCAGGCAACCATCAGATAGCGGTGGGGTTTTCAGCCCCCACCCCTGGCAGTGACGCAGGGCTTCGTCAGTCCGCATCCCTCCGGGAGGAAGGGGCAGGTCTGGCAGCAGCAGCCCCCCGCTGCCCCTGCCCCACCTGGGGTACCCGCAGCCCCGGCCAGGCTGCCACTGGCACGGAGCCGTGGAGAGGGGCTGCCCGTGGCCCCCCTGGAGCCCTTTGGCACGGTCGGACACAGCCTTCCTGTGCATGGTCCTCGCTCCTCGCCCCGGGGTGTCCTCTCAGCACCGGTGGCAAAGTGGCTGAAGCTCATCTACCCTATTGCTTCAACCATGCTGCTCTGGAACGTCGCTTTGTTGGTTCCTAACAAAGCTGCTTTCAAAGCAGCTTTGAAAGCTCTTCCCACTGCCCATCCCAGGGGCTCCTGCAAAATTCTTCCCACTGCCCATCCCAGGGGCTCCTGCGAAGCTCTGCCTGCTGCCAGCTATGGCCGGCACCCGGCCCTCTCGAAGACCCTTAGAGGAGACAGCTGCCTGCAGAGGCTCCAGCCCCAGAGCTTCACCGAAATGGAGGGCTCGTAGCTGCTGAAGCTGTGACTTTTGGCTGTCAGGCTCAAGCTGTGTCCCCCCAGGGATCTCCCACGGCTCCTTTGTGGCAGCGTCCGCCAAAACACGCAGCCAGCGTGACGCCCACAGGGAGCAGCTCCACGTCAGCGTGCACAGGCAGGTCTGGCTTTTGCCCCAGGGAGAAAGGAGGATCAGACCCCACCTCCTTCGCCTACACAGCCAGGATAGGGCTGCTGCTGCACCCCGAGATCTCTCGAGGCTCGGCCAGTTTGTGAGGCACCTGCCGGCATCAAAGGGGTAAAGCCTACTTGTGTCCAAACACAGCTGCTGCCTGCTCGCATTTCTCTGGAATTAAACCACCTTCCAGAGGATATCAGCCACTCTAATAGCCAATCAACCGGCCGATCACACTCCTCAAAGACAGCAACACACCCTCCAGAAAACAGGACTCCATCTTTATTTTATGAAAAACCACAAAACGTTCCCCAAAAGAGCCTGAGGCTACTCCCTTACTCCTCGGTTAGATAAGGGATGTCCCAGCTCCCTGCCTGACTGGTTCCATTAGGCTTATTTGGAGGCAACGTGATGAGTTTTCACAAGCCCCTCATCCTCCCGGGCAGGGGGAGAGGCATGAGCCGTCCCCAAGGAGACGCAGTTACAAGTCTCAGCCTGAGGACCAGCAACCTCAACGCAACTGTGCCAGAGACACAGCAGAGCTCGCTCAACTTTGGCACAGATGTGCAACCTGTGGGAGAACACGGCTGAAAGCCTCCCGGAGGTCTGCACTTGCCAAGCTGGCTCTACTAGAGGATAAAAGAGCTGTGCTGTTTGAATATTAAACACTTCAAATGCCCCCAGCAGCTTTGGCCCCACGAGGAGTCGTAATTCAGCTACCGGCTCCGTCTGAGTCGGCAGCGAGAGCTGGAAATGGGCCAGGTGAGCGCTAGTGGAGCCCAAGGCTTCGCTGCTCAAAATACAGGATCACAGCTATTGTCATTGTGTTCTCCAACTGTTCACGGCAAACTTAGTCTGAAAACAGCAGGGAGAAGCCCTGATTCCCTGTGTCAGAGAAGGGAAAAAACCCACACAAAAGCCCTTGCTCCCAGAGCCCCAGGCAAGCGAGAGCTCTTATTCAAAGCATTTCAGAAAGACCCCATCCCAGTCCCTCCCTGTCCTTGCCGAGCTGCTTGGTTGCTGGTCACTGCCCCCTCAGCTAACCAAGAGACCCCAAATCCTCCTGCTATACCCCAGCTGGGCTGCTTTCAGCTCCCAGGCACAGCTCCCTCGGATGGAGCTGAGCGGCGGGGTTTGCTCGCTGCCACATCACAGCATGGAGCACCCCTGATCCTCAAAAGCTCTCTCCTGACCTGGACCACAGAGGTCCTAACGCGTCGTCCCTTCCCAGGAGTCTGCAGAGCTATCCCACACCGCTGATCCGTCTGTAACACAGCGCCCCGGCCACGGCACCGGGAATACAAATGAAAACAGCAGCACACAGAGGCTGGACACATACTCTTTATTCTGGGGATAAAAATTGCTTATACATTTTGCAGCAACTATTTTCATAAAAGACTTTTATAAAAATGTAAAAATAAGCAAATATTTTCCATTATTAATATAGGAAAATGCTGCTGTGTGAATGGTTACTCTACAACTTACGAGATAAAATACCACCTTATGGAGATATCATCTTTACAAGTATTAAAAAAAAAAAAAAAAAAAAAAAAAAAAAAAAACCAACACTCTGGTCTTTCTGATTATTTTCTCTCGTAGTTTATCTAAAAGAAAGACAGAAAGTTGGAAGAGCATTTTAGCCCACGAAATGGTAAAAAGTGCTGGGGGACCAACAGCAGGAATCCTCTGTGCCAGAATCACTACAACACAATTGAAAAGTACTTTTGCTCTGTATCCTTTTCATTTACAAACACACAAAATATAAGACCTGACCACTTGTGATCTTCAAGATTCCCAGAGCATAGTCTGTAAGAAATGAGGGGTAAAACTTAGAAGGTGTCTTAAGTAATTTATTTTCTTATATTCTATAATTTAAGACAATTAGATGCTTATCCTAAATCTCATTAATGGTTAATTGTTACTAAAATGTTAAATGCATAAGCTACTTCTAAAACTAAGATTTTTAATTCAAAGTGCTTGAGAAATTATGACCCTTGATGCTGTTACTAGTGACCTATGACCTCCCTCAGCACTTTCTTCCCGAACCAGAGTATTGCTAATTATCTTGCCTTCCTCAAGCCTTTCACAGTGTACACTTTATCCCATATATATGCTCTTAAGCTTCCCGATGGCTGAAATAAACTCCTATCTGTTTCGCATACAGTTTCACTACATAAAGAAAAGTTATTTGATCCACTTTGATTGGAGTAGCAAAATCATTAAATTGAGTTATAAGTGCACACAGCTACAATATTCCTAGGAAAAGAGTACTTGAATGAAACTTCGGTGCTTATTTTAAGGAAGAGGTCAGTCATGATGACCTGCTGATCCCAACTAGCTAGAAGAACCTATGAATCATTTATTATCTTTACAATATGATCAGAATGTATACTTTTACATGATTTGTACGGTTGGCCTTGGCTTATTTTTGCCAAACACAGTGAGAATGGAACTCGACATATCGGCATT
>WHYT01000340.1:22764-59670 GCA_009806455.1 Tetrax tetrax
AAACAAAAAAAAAAAAAAAAAAAAAAAAAAAAAAAAGGCAGAGGGCCATCGTATTAACACGCCAGACACGAAACTGGCTTCATTCCACAGAAAGCACTCATCTTGCAAAAGGCAGCCACATATATAAAAAAGGCACTTGGTTATTTGGGGCTAATGAGGAAAAGCCCTTTGTTTCTTTAGCATCGATGTAGCAACACTTCATTATTTGCAGTGAAACATGTACCTGGACAGACCTCCAGGAGCTCCTGGGCTCCTGCCTGGAGATCTGAGTCGGCTGCAGGACACACTGCAGTGAGCGTGCCGGGGAACGCTGTGTGCGTCGTAAAAAGCAGTAACTTCAGAATTAAAAACTTCAGCCCAAAACGACGACCCCGGGAATCAGCTCCTCCTGAGGCCCTGCCTTCATGTACCATTGAGTCAAATCGAAAGAAAAAGCTCTTACTCTTGATTAGAATGGAAAGAAACATCAGAGAAAATACTGTACACGGTAGGATGCTGAACGGTCGCTGCTTGGAGGGGAGCAGCCTTCTCTGTCCTTTGGTGGCAGCCGACAGCCCCGATCTCTTTGGAACACGTGTCTGCAGGGTTCCCCCGAAGAGGTAGGAGCAAACCATCCCCGGGAATGTTCACATCGGCCGCTGACCGGTTCAGAGCCCTTCAGGGAAGCATTACTCCCACGGACAAAGCAGAAAGAGCGGCTGTTTGTCTAAGGTCAGCGACAACTGGCTTCCGTAACTCCAAAAATATCAGAGGAGCTGCAGTACAAACGGCGCTACCATCGCACAGAACACGTGGGGCGCCCCAGTTGGGAAACAGCAACACAGGCTGAAGCTGAGAGCAGGGGACAGCCCCAAACCTGTGCATCAAACCGCTTTAGGCAATGGTTTCTGAACTATTTGGTCTGCCGCTTAAGCCCAGCTCCTGGCTTCGGGCACGCTGCCGCTGGAAGCCTGCTCGGGAGTCAGTGCTGCAGCCTCCTTGTTGGGAGGGGAAGACAAGGCAGCCCTGCCCCTGGGCTGGAGCAACAAGGAGCACTTCCAAAGGGCTGGACGCCGTTCTTGACACGGGACACACACTGCAAACATGTAACGACATCCCTGACACTTCTTGATAGTACCATAAAGAGGCAGCATATGGTATCTGGAGGACAGGACACACAGCCACCCTTGGATGGAGGGGACGGGAGCACTGTGCAAGAACGCTGGGAGCTTGTGTTAGCAGGTTTTGAAACATTTGTGTTCATCCCAAGAGTTTCCCAAAAGGCCTGTATCAGGTGTAGGGCATCTCTTCCAGCACAGGAGCCCGTGAGGGTGGTCACGGACACACCTGGCAGGATGGGGGGGCACAGGGAGGGTAGTGTGTCAGAATGGTCAGGTGTGTCTCAAGGAAGACATACAAATGGGAGAGATGTGCCTACAGGCCATGTCAGGGGGAAGACCAGATCAGACCAGCGTTTTCAGGAGGGGAAAGAAAACAAAAAAACCCAACAAACCACAAAAAAAAAAGACCTAAGAGAAGACTATATGTGTATATAATCTCATAATATCTGAGGGGCAGGCAGTGAGAACGCTAAGGGGTGTTAGTGGGTCTGTACAAGACAAAGGCTCGTGAAGAGGAAAGGGTGAAGCTGCTTGACAGAAGGTGTCACTTGGCCTGGAGGTGTCTTGGGAAGTCCAGGCTCGCTTGCTGAGCAAGAGCAGCCAAGGGAAGGAGGGGTCTAGGAATGTGGGTGCAGCTCTGAGCTGTCAAGACAAGGCAACTTGAACTCGAGGAGAACTAGTAGAAGGTGCTTCAGAGAGAGGTTACATGGGTAACAAAAGGAGTAACAAAATAATAAGGATACAAAGCTGGTTTTGGCTAAATTTCTGGAGAAATGACCACGAGATGCATTAAGCCGAAGAGCTGTCTCCCCAGAGAAATGGTGGAACATATTTAAAAGCAGACTGGAGAATCCAGTGCAGACAGCAATCACACCCGAGTTGCATGGAAGGTGGTTGCACGGAAGTGACCCAGCTGGTCTTCTCCATCACCAGCTTCTACAGTTCTCTGTTTAGCAGAAAAGCATACAAGCCTACAGCGACCACAGTCCTTCCAAGGAAAAAACAGCCTGGGCTCATTAAGACTCTTGGATTCTAAAATGGTTCTTCATTTTCATCCTGGAAGACCTTCATGAGTTCTGGAGTCCACTTTAATCGGGCTTCACCAGGCCAGCCTTCAGGCATACACCTGCATGTTGTTCCGCTGCTGCTCTGTCATGTGAGCGGCCGCTGGCCCGCGCTGGTTGTTACCGGGACTGGTTGCCACATCAGACCAGTCAGAGGCAGAGTGCGGGGAGGAGCTTGACCACTGGTCTGGAGATTCAGGCGATGGAGTCAGGTATGGGTGCTCCCCTTGTAAGTGCCGGTTGTGGCTAGGAGTCCGTTCTGTGGCCGAGGAGTAGCAGCTGTGCTGCGAGGGAGGCGTGGGGTACTTCCCCATCGAGCTCTGGAACTGGTGGTAGGCCGGGAGGACCGTCTGAGCCACCTGCCCGTCCTGCTGAGGGATGGCAGCCATGGAGAACGAGGCGCTGGGCAGCTGAGCTATATCTGGTATCTGGTACATGGAGCTAAGAGGACCAGCCATGTTCTGAGCGCAGTTTGACTGGGCCTGCTGCGGCAGTGCTTGCTGGTTGATGCCACCCTTGGGAACCAGCTGGAAAGTCATGATAGGGGGCAGAGACTCCCTGGACACTCCCATGTGCTTTGTATCTGCTTGAACCAAACCACTCTGCTGAGAAACACTGGGGTGCGAATGCATCACCTGTGGCACCATGCCAAACATCTCGTTGTACTGGGACTCGTTCACCTCCATGCGGTTCATCCATTCGGTGGAAACGTTGGCTGGCCGCAGCCTGCCAAGCCCGCCGTTGGGAGGGGTGGTTCTGTGCTGCGAAAGCAGCTGGCTGACAGACGGGAGCACGGTGCTGGATCCACGTCCTAAGGGCTGCATCTCATGGAGGTTGGAGAAGGACATCGTGTGTGCAGCCTGCACTGCCGGAGCGGTCAGCAGTGAGCTGGGCGACGAGTGTAACACCCCCGGCGACGGCATCACAGGAGACGATGTTGGTTCGGATGCAAAAGCGTGGGGTGACTCCAGGGAATCAACCGGTGACAGGGTCACTGAGCTCTCCGAAAACTGCCCTTTGCTCTCACTGAGGGACTTCTTCCTTCTCCTCTTTGCATCTTTGGTGAGGTTTGTGGGCATGATGCCTTTGGCGTTCGGTTTTCGTGACTTCTTGCTTAAGGAAGCGTGCTTCAGATTGAGGAAGGACCTATTCGGGCCACAGATGACTGGGGAGAGGGCAGAGTTCAGCATGGCGCCGGGGTGCCCGGCGGGGCTGTGCGCCACGTTGTACTCGTTGAGAAGCTGCACTATGTCGTGGTGCATCCGGTCCTGGGCCACATCTCGGGGCAGGCGGTCCATGTGGTCCGTGATGTCACGATTGGCAAAATGGTCCAGCAAGATTTTTGCTGCTTCGAAACTGCCTTCCCGAGCGGCAAGGAAGAGCGGTGTCTCTTCCTGAAAAGACAGAGAATAAGTGTGTTAGCGGCTTCACTGTAAGGGGATTGACTTACAGCTAACGCTCCCTTTAACAGCGCGGCAACACCTGGAAGCCCTGTTTAACGTAGTGTCACACTAACTGTCTCCAGGAACAAACCCCCCGAGAGACGCCCATTGAAAAAGGCAGATCACAGGAGATGATTTCATATATGGCAGTGGAGCACACAGGCTAAACTATCCCACCAGGAAGGGCATTATCCTGCCATGGGTCCTTGGAGGAGCTGTGAAAGCACCTGATACCTTTCTCCCATTGTCCCCTGTAAGGGAAAGGTACAAAGGGCTAAAACAGCCCAGTGAAGAACAACAGTTTGTTGGTAGCTTTAAAATCCAGAGCAATATATAATAATCCAAAAAACAAATCCTTCCTAGGCATAGGAAAGAAATCAAGGACTAAGACACAGCAAAAACTAACAATGAAGCTACAGGAGGTCTGCAGAGTGCAGACTGTCTCTCAAACAGAAGGGCTTTTCCCCCATATCCACCCTGCATTGAGGTCCTTGGAAATGTGACTGCTGCTGTACTGCCAGATCTGGCACTCTGCTAACCAGAATCCAGCTGCTTGACACCAGGAGCACTTCACCCTGGTGCTCTCGCACAGCCCTGACTGCATACTGCATTCCTTTTCTGCAAGGAAAGCAGGACAACATTAATGCCCAGGACTTGGCCACACAAGAGAACTGCTCTCCCACATCAAAAATCCTACATGACATCCAGCACCTGGGGAGAGTTCCAGTCACAGTCTGGGTTTGGAAGATGTACACTGAGCATCCAGTTCAGAAAATCTGAACTTAGCTCACTTCAAACAGCAAAGAGATGCTTTGTGTCAGGAAGGACAGCTGTAGTGAGCACACCCAAACCGTACCTTGTTATCCTGCATGTCTCTGTTGGCTCCATTTTTCAGCAGCGCTAGTGTTGCTTCCACGTTGTTGACCGCAGCAGCCCAATGAAGAGCAGATTTACCTGTAGAGAAATCCAACATCTTCACTAACAAACTGAGGAGCTATTTTCTAAAGCACTAAGATGGACAGAGTACACCAAGGGAAGAAAGTAACTACAACACAGCTCACAGTATGTGAACATGTCCTGAAGTCACATTTACACTTTGGAAATCACCAAGCTTCAATGAGACTTTCAGCACTTGCACTGGGATTTTTTTATTTTAGTTTTTTTTTTAAATAATCTATCCGCAGAGTCACGTCTGCAGTCCAGAAAATCCCCCAGCATATCCAACCCTGTATTTCTTCTCCTCTTCCCGTGTTGTCTAACCAAGCCACTGTGCAGCAGCCTGCAGTTTGTTACTGCTGGGAGGACTTCGTCAGGAGACCCTAGCATCTGATTTAGCTATAGAATTTATAAGCAGCTCACACTCCAGGAGAGCAAAAGCCCGCTCCTCCTTGCTTGCACCGTGACAAAACGTTTGCCCAGCCCAGTATGCCGTGTTCCCATTACCGTGGTCATCTATGGCGTTCACATCTGCCTGGCAATTAATGAGCTCAGCCACCATTCCTTCCACAGCCAGCCGTGCAGCTAGAATTAACGGGGTTGTTCCATCATTCATCCGAGCATCCAAGTCTGTCACTCTGTTACGGATCAGGATCTGGACAACAGGAGAAGACAGATTTTTTTTTTTTTCAATACTGCTACAGAACAAAACTGAGGATTTGGCAGAAACTCAAGAGACACTTCAGAATCAAAAAGCAGCCTGAGCACTGAAATGCAAGGACCCAGATAACAGGATAGAGGAAAACAGACCAAATAAATACGTGCCAGATGATTTATGCATGCTGAATTCTTCAAGCTACGAATACCTGAGGAAACTGGATGTAAAATATAGTTTCACCTGGCCATCACACTGTGGAAGGCATGAGAGCAAGGCTGTGAGTGAACAGAGTGCAGCTTGGGCAAGCTCATGTAATTACAGAGCACAGCTACTCAAAAAGGGGTTCTTCAACTGCAGTACCTGGAAGACACCCTGGGCATCAGCAGCTACGGCTGCGTGCAGGGGAGTCCGTCCCATGTTGTCCCGTGCGTTCGCGTCTGCGCCAGCGTCCAGCAAACGTTTTGCAGCATCTGCTCTCGAATAACGGGCTGCTAAGTGCAGTGCCATCTCCCCAGTACGGTCCGTTTGGGCCTGCAGGTTGGCACCTTGATAGATCAGATCTGTTATTATATTTGCTGAGGAATCTTCTGCATCCTCATCATCCTCGCTGATGTCGGAGCTGCCCACACGCAGAGATGCCAACATAAGCGGAGTACATCCATCTGCAGCAGAAGAGACGTTATCATAGTAACCTGACGGTGACAGCAAAGGAAAGGAAACCCTCACACAATCCTCTCCCCTTCAGCACCTACCGGTAGAGACAATCCCTCCAGTCACTTTAACTCAGATGTCACCTCTTATCTTAAAGCCCAACAGAGTTAGCGATTTGTTTTCCTTCCAAGCAGGACTTTAATACTCACTGCAACCCCAACAGAACTTAGACACTTCTCCAATAAGTAAGATCATTATAAAACAAAAAACGTTTGCTGCTAAAGTGAAAAACTTCCTCCAAATGTAAACACTAAGTTCCTAAAGAGAAGCAAAGGCTATGAAAATCAAAGACTTCAGATGACTATGTATAACTATTTAAGCAGATGTTCTAATCACATACCCAGGAAAAAGAACCCATTTACAGACATAAATAAGTGCACAACAAGCCACTGACTACTGGTGGCATTTTGCAGATAGTAATGTGAAGAGAAATGCAGACAAAGGCTTTTATACCTATTACACACCAAAGAGTTCATTAAAAGGAACCTGAAGTTATGAGTCAAGCACTTGAAGCTGAAAAGCGCCACAGTACGACTGCCTGAACATCTCATTTTGCTTTTAGTAACATCCATGACCAGAGCCCTAGACAAACTGATCACGCACACGCTGCAGTTTCACAGAGGTACACCACGCAGGAAGGGACCATGGAACAGGATCTAATCCAGTATTATTCACTGGCGTACCAGTAGCATCCTACACGTGCGCAATGCTCCGTTCCCCATGCACTCCTCCATCGCAGCACGGACTGCCCACAGCTACACTTTCCTGGAAGACTCACCACAGCTTGAGTACTTTGGAAGATACTGGGCTCAAGTCTCACCACAAGTCTGCAGTGATGGGCTCACACTGATGGGACATCCACAAAGGTGAAACTGAGGCTCGGATCATTCATCCAACCGAGACCCTTCCATTGACACTGGAAGGGGAAAGGCTCCTCTGGATCTCTGATTTAACTTAGCTCCTTTGGAAGAACCTCCCTCTCTCTCTGCTGATCAAAGAGGGAAGACTAGCTCCCGCTGCTGATTTTTCACCCTTGTTAATGAAACACCTCGGTATATTTTCAGCAACCTATGAAATGCCTAGTGCTTCAGTTTCAGTACACTCTGAACTTTACAGCATATTCATCACCTAACGACTCCAACTGTAGATGCTAATGCTTGCTTACTGATCTTACTGCTTCACCCCACACACGTTGTAGGCACCTGTTGAAAGTAAGAGGGACTAACATGGCACCGGGAGTGAAACACTGCGCTAAGCACCCCAGTGGAGCTCTGCAAAGGTAAACACAAATTTTGCTTCTCCAGCATAATTCACTAGCAGACATTCAAGGCAATCTTTCAGCAACTGCCTGATTTATTCCATGGAGAAGCATGGACGTTCCTGGACCCTACAGACAACAGCTTCCATGCCTGCACACCTCTCAATCTACAGCGCACTATCCGCACTGAATGAGGTGCATGAGCCCTTCGGTGTAATGACAGAATTGGGATTCTGTGCAGATAACCAAGGCAAAGATCTATTGAAAGTAACACACAAGGGTTCTAATGCCCTGGCTCACTTTCTGACTTCTGCTCACCAGGCTTTCCTGACTCTCTACGTTAGGGCAGTCCCAAAAACTTTCAAGAAATCTATCTTCTACCGCAGGGAACAGTGCCGAGCGCCCGCAGCCTCCAGCCCTGCTCCCCAGCCAGGCTGGCAGCAGCAGCCCGGCCGCTCCTCCTAGTGGCACGCAGTCACAGGGCACACAGCCTTTCACCCAGCTGCTTTCTCAGGGTTTGCTGGACGGCGGCAAAGCACTGACGTGTGGGCCTGGGTTCAGTTCCAAGATCCAGCACTGTCTATAGACTCTCCTGCCTGTCGTCCAAGGCTATACCTCCTTTTGTGCTTCTCCCTCCCACTGCTGGCTCTGCTTCCCTGTCCCAAATGAATACTTCTCAGTATGCAAGTCAGGCTGTGGTCTCCTCCGTACTGCCCCGACACAAAGAGCAGAAAGACAGAGCACAGAAAGAACTTTCCTTTTCTCCAGTGCCACAGCCCTGGGAAAAACCACTGGCAGGAAAAGTCCTGCTTTCTCAATCACTGCAGTGGTCCTGGATGGACCATGCCTAGCTGCTCCACAGGGACATAGCTGTAATATGCATTAAATCCTTAGAAAAACTAGCTGCCACCCTCCAAAAAGTCTCTCAGGTATGTGCAGCTCTTTTCAGAGCTTTGTAAGTTGGCCACACATGGGTACTTTTATGAAGCTAGCAAAAAGCACATCCAGCTAGACCATTACAATTAAATGCTTGACGAACTACCAGAAAAAAAGCCGTGGACACAATGTCTTTTTTCCTCCTTCCAGCTTGTTCTCTGTAATAGCTGGAAAAGAATCCAAAATGATCCAGCTGGAGACAGACACACAGCATGGAAAATTCCAGTCTGAAGCACTGAAGTTTTAGTAACTGAAAAAGAGGGGCATAGAATGGGGACAGTTAATCAGTTTTAATTATAGGTGGTGTTACCAGTTATGCCTATAATTGCATTACCCTGGTTACACACTCACAATAACTCCAGTGAAAAGAATGTCCTCACCACTATGGGGGACACAGAAAGAACAGCATCGGGAGACAAAGGTGGCAGTAGCATTTTATAAAAACTCTTCTGTTTGCTGTCTTTCAAGGAGACAGCCCCTGAGTAAATGTAAAACTCTGAGCAAGACGGTAAAGCCAGAAGTTCACCAGACAGGTACAACTTAAGGACTCACACAGGCACAATAAACTGAAAGCTGGGATGTAAAGAACCCACTGGCAAAGTCTCTAGGCAATATTTCTGTAGGAGACTGGACCTCTTGGATTCCTCTAAACACGAGAGACCAGAGAAGGTTCTGGAGTAAGAGAGGGAACAACTCCTTGGTACATTGAGGCATTTGACTTTCCTCTCTCTAGAAAAGATCTCTACTGTTCTACCTGCCACCTGGACCTGCTGCCAGCATCTACCACACCCAGCCTCAGAGGGCTCCAGCCTAGACACCTGCACCCAAGTCAGTCAGCCTCAACACCCTTTGTAAGCAGCGAAGCATTACAGGAGGGTAAGCCATCTCATCTTCAGGAGACTTCTGCTTGAGACAGAGATGAATTGTCTCTCAGAAGTGCCTATTTCTTCCCTCTGCCTGCAAAGGAAAAGGAAGATGGCCAGGGCAGATGAATAGCTACATTAACTGTGAGGAATCCCACCCCTCCTTACTAACCGACTACTCCAACACTTCTCAGATTTTAAAAACTATTTCTTCCCTTGACAGTAAGTCAGTTGCCTGCTTCTGATGCCACAGAGGGGGATAGCTTACAGCAGCTTGCTGCAAGCTTCACAGTTGCATATGAATGGCAGGAAAGCAATTCACAGGTCAGTACTATTCCATTGCTATTGCTGGATAAAGCTTTGAGTAAATGTGAAAATAAGCAGTCTGAAGTCTTAAGAACATTATTGCTTATACTTGGAAAGCTTTTACCCCACCACACAACTAGAAGCTTCAATAGAGAAAGTAAAGAAAAGCTTAACTTTGGCAGAAACTGATGGTTTATGTTCTCACACTTGTTACAGAGAAACCCCTCCTTCTCTGTGCTTTGCATTTAGGAGAGCTAACGGGTCAGTGAGCAGAAAAGACAATAGAAGGGAACTGAGAGAATGGGTCCAGTCATCGTTAAATTGCATGGAAATATTCCCACAAAATCTAGTAAAAAGCAATTGCAGCAATATCATCACAATCACCTCTCCGCACATGAACAAGAGCCGTGCTTGCAGCTCTTCCGCCCAGGATGAAGTTCTTGGTCAACTCCCTCCTCTCAGAACACAGGAATCGGGCATTACCAGATGACCCACCCAGTCCTTACCAGGTTACACAGCCTTGGCGCTACATTTACAAATAGGAGACCACTCTTACTGCCTCTAGTCATTTGACACTGAAAGAGAGCAAGCCTGCATGCACTTCTTCAAAGTGCACAGTTGTGTTAAGAATTCAGTGAGTTGGTCACTGTAAGCTGGGGATATAAACCTGTGAATAATAATTAAAAAAAAAAAACATCACCAAGCTTGCTGCATTGCTGCTCTGTTCCAGCACAGATGTCTCACACAGTGCCGATCAGGGCATATTGTCTGCCAGAAGTCATCTTGTTCAGGAAAAGGCCATCCTTGCTTCCACCCCAGATAACAGACACCTCAGGTATAAACCCTGCTAAGTTGGTCCTAAGCGAAGTCTGGCATAAATCTCTACAGTGATCCAGCTACAGAAGCTGGGAGTTATTTCCAGCACAACTATGCATCCCAAATTTCTGCCGCAATGGCATTCTGACATCTTTTAGAGACGCGCTGTTAGAAAGGAGATTCTACAGCTGCAGTTCCTACAGGTGCTTGCTAAGTGAACTCTTTCTCCTGGCTACATGGTATTTGATATGCTACAGACCATGATCCAATCTCTCCAGCTTTCTTTTCTGGAGTGCACAGGAGGTTTCCTCCAGTATCATAAAATTTCTGCTGGTGTTCCTGTATACTCCGTATAATTTTTAAACGTTAGCAGTCCCAGCCATTGGAGACAGGGGAGGTTGGTGCCTGGCTGGCAGAACACGTGGACGCTCAGGAAACTGACCTGGCCCTCTGACATTGACATCCAGAACATCCACTTCTTGATCTGCTTGAGGAGGTGTAAGGGCAAGCGACGTGCTCCCACAAACGTCTGCTGCCTCCAAGTGCTGCTGTGTCCACTGGCGCTGATCTATCTGCTCATCTCCTTCAGGGAGCAAGGCTTGATCCTCAGACTGAGCACAGGAAATAAGCAGTTACTTCAAAATGCTCATCAAGTGACCAAAGACACTGAAAGTTCTCGTGGTGGTCTTAGCTCTGTCGGTGCTTTTTGGGTTTGGTTTTTGTTCTGTTTTTCTTCCTTTGGTTTTTGTTTTGTTTTAAGCTAATGACAGTCTCCATTTACCTCTGCTTGGCATTCTCAGCTTTCATACTTCCACCATATGTTATCAGGCCTGAACTACAAGACATTACACTGCCATTAACCTTCTCTTCCCTCTGATGCAGCAGGGCCTGGGTAGGGAGGGGACACTGGAACAGAAATTACCTGGTTTCCCTACTGGCCTGTGGTGGCAGTGTTAAACTGAGGATTTGCTCCTCAGATATCATTAGTTCTATATTATAAATCCCTAAACAAAGGGAGGTTTTGAGCAAGGGGCAAATTCTGGAAGCTAAGGTAGCTGTTTTCCTCACTAGCAGTTTCAACTTCAGGTGATGCTCAAGTCTTGGGGCTCCTTACCTTTGCTCTCTTTGGCTGAGGTCCACCATCACCGGCCCAGTGTTCAGTTGGTCCAGAATCTGCCAGGTTACCCTCCGGTATCTGGACTGACAGATTTCTAACAAACAAGGAGAATATCACTTTGTAGGCTGAGCAGGTGCTACTACTGCTACTTACACTAGCCTGCAGAGACCAAGTATGGGATGCTTGCAAGTCTGGCAGCTTGCAAACAGAGGGACCAAGAAATTAGAAATCTCAGGCAGCCAGCAGTTGCTTTAAATGCATTTACAACTGCAAATTGGGTTAATTCAGTGAAGGCCACAAAGCATAAATGGGATTCTTCTTTTGAAACTTTACATTTCTCTATCGTGTCTTTAACGCGTTCAGCTAGATGTATTAAAAGTTCATTGTCACCTATCAACCTAAAAATGTCTCATCTATTCCAGAAGGAAATTATACAAACAGTATCCAACTGCTGAACTAAACAGAGTGTCAGAAAACCAAATATAACCAGGGGATCTGATTCCTTAGTAGCATTTTAAAGATTGCAGTTAATTAAAGTCCTTCTGTCCAAAACAGATGTATTAAAATTTAGAAAAATAGCCTAAGAAGTTCTAACTTAAAAGGCAGTTAAGTGCCTTTAATGAAAGATTTATACCCCATGTTCTCAAAATCCTCTAACACACTAATAAACACACCATTAGTGGCCTAAATGCAAACTTACTTGAGTCCAACAGCATCTTCCCCAACTGGCTCTCTGCGCTTATGATTACTAGGATCCCTGCGCAGAATAAAGCCCTCTGGGAGCCACAGCGAACCATGTTTCCGCTTTCGCTTTGCCATCATCACACCCAAGAGAAGGATTAGGAGGATGATCAGAGCTGCCACAGCAAGTAGGTAAAGCAACTGGGTCTTCGGTGGCAACAAGGGTTCACCTAAAAATTCCAGTTAAAACACAATGAGATTAACAAAGTGGAGACAATGATCTTCCATCTGCTACTTTCTTTTCTCACTCAGAGTCTCCCCCCCAGAGTGTGTATTGCCTCTATACTGTGATGCATTTAGAGCAAAGGCTTGAGGAAGTTTAGGCTCTGCAGCAACTGTTGTAAGAATATATCCTGTCTTTCTGGCTTCCCTTGATCTTGTTTTTCAAAATATTTTTTAGAGTATATGACTGCCAAACTGAAGATCTTGCTCCTTCCTCAAGAGTCCTGCTGGCTGAAGACAGTCACTTCAAGTAAGTATAGAGAGAGTTGATCTACATAAAGCTACTAGCACGACCCAACTAGGAACAGTGATATTACCAATCCAGTACGAGGTTGGGGCAGAGCCCCAGACTGAAGGAGAGAGGAGCAGAAATCAAAGGGATTACATATCATTAGAGGAGAAAACATCTGGCAGACTGAAGAATGCCCCCTATCCTTGTTCATTGAATTCATGGCCTAGAGCACATGAACCGTTTTTAGCGCAAACAAGATCACTGCAGTGCGTGGCACACTGCTCCAGCATACGAGAGATTACTGTTTCTACAGGTATTAAAATTGCTAGGCTCCAAATCGAAATGCCCTGCCCTTAATAACCAGATGTCCCCTCAGAGCAGAATAAGCATATTGCACATACATACTTCCATAGCTGAGGATGAGTGAGTCAGCTCCCAGAAACCATACTGAACAGAGAAACAGTAAGATGATGATCATCATCCGAGCATGAAGCTTGCAAGCCCAAGTTTGCTGACTACCTTCCTCCACAAGCAACTTGTGCTCTGCAGTTACTTACTTTGAACAGACACGAAAGGATAGGGCAACATGCCCTTGATGGCCTGAGCAGCTAACAGAGCTGCAGCAGCTTCTGTGTTCTGAAAGCACTGCTCCGAATCCTCTGCGCACTGACGGTTGTCGATCTCCAGGAACACCCTGGTGCTGCAGAGACACAGAGAAAGGGCACAGAAGTCAGTCACAGAAACTTTTCCCAAAGCACTATGTTAAATTGCAGCTTTTTAAGTTAATATTTCCACCCCAGCACTGAATTTGGCCATTGCAATAGCTTTACGTTTCGTCATAAAAACCAGACTACAGCCCTAGAAGGTCCAGAATGCCCCAGACACCTACAAGCAAGAGCTACCAGCATAAAGAGGCCAGAGGAACACAAAGGCATCCACTCACCCAATGACCTCTTGCTCTAGCTCTCTGTGCTTGCGAATGACCACAAGCGATCGTCGGCTCCGTGCTGCTGATTTCTCCCCATAGTATGGGAATACCATGGGGTTTCCCTGGGAGTCCAGCTTGATTCTCAGATTGGTGTGCAGGAGAGTTCCCAAAGTGCGCAAGAAGCTACGAACATCACCCAGCAGCTCGTCAGGGGGCATCAAGACCACAATGATTAGGGTTCCTTCTGCCAGCTTCTCAGCTTTGTCACCAGCACAGTCCAGACCGTCCCAGCCACACTCCTCACTGTTACAGCCCTGGTCACAGCGGCCATCTGCGTAGTGATCTGCACAATACTTGTCATACCTGGAACAGCGAAAGGGTTACAGGCAGCATACAGGACATGAACATTCTGTACAGTATACCCGCAGTCTAGGGGCCAAGGCCTCAAACTCTTCATAATCATTTGAGGTAAAATAACACTTGAATTCAGGATATAAGGAGAAGAAATATAACCCCAGGATAAGCTTGCAATCTGGCAGGGTGGAAGTAGGAAGTACAGAACACCCCAAGAACATGTTTATTCTGTTTACCAAGATAAAGCTCTAAAACCTCCTGCCTCACCAAGGCAGAATCATCACAGCTGGAAAACACATTCAGAGGTAGTGAATACAGTTGGGATAAAAATACAGGTACTGCTGGTACAGAGTGAAATTCAGGATAGGAGGCAGCACTATTAAAATCTAGTACACGTGAAATGCCTCCTATTTACATTTCCACAGCAAGCTGGGCACATCCATCAAGCAGGTTAACACATTACCATTGCTCAGGATATCAGCTTAGTTCATAGCACACAAAATTCAGAACTTCTTTCCCAAAATAGATTAGAAGTACACAAAGCAGCAGAAACTCCTTGATGCCAAACCTTTAGCAAGAGCAAGGACCAGCAACAGAAACAACGGAAGAGACAGGAGCAGCAGGCACAAAGCGTACCAACTACTGAAAGCGCTAGCAGGAGATACATCAGTGACACAGAGAAACCGTTCTCAGGATCAAGCCTTACTTGCACGTTTTGCCATTTTGCTGACATTCAAAGTTGTCAAACAGGCACTCGGCTGTGTTGCAGAACTCGTCACACTGCCCATTGAAAAGCATCCAGCAGCGCAATGAAGAGGAGCAGTTGGCCCAAGGATCTTCCATTGTCAAGGAGCAGTCGCCTCCATCCCACTGGCAGGCATGAGTGTTACAGTCTTCATCACAATAGCCATCTTTTGCTTTTTCTGCACACTGGGAATCCAAACATCCTCGGGGCTCTGGGCTGAAAGTTACGGGCTGTTCACACTGGCTGCCTTGGGTGTGAACAGGACACTGACAATAATAGTAGGGAGGCTGAGAATGAGGGTGGCAGCTTCCACCGTTCTGGCAGGGGGCACTGGCACAACCCGTGTTTGTCTGGCATTCCTCTCCCACAGACAGCTTGGGGCAATAGCACCGTGGACCAGAAGACGTCTGGATGCACTGCTCCCCCTTCTTGCATTTCACTTGTCCACAAATACTGTGGCTGCTGAACTCACATTTTGCTCCAGAATAACCCTACAGGGGAAAAAAAAATGCAAAACAACAGGCTCACAAACTTATTCTTCAGTGCTCTGAGGGCTGGAGGCAAGGTGTCGCATGTGAACCCTTTCTCCCCCATAATTCCTCTAGCCTCACTGCAGGAGACATGATTTTCCGGATCTAGCCTCAGGGATAAACTAGGAACTTACACGGCTCCGTTACATTTTGAAATGAACTTAGAAGAGCCACAAACAAGGGGAATCTTGCAATAAGCAGAGGGCACACAGGATAGCAAAAAAACCTGTCAAAATGTAATGCTAGGTTTAAGACAGAAAAGCCAGCTATCCTGCCTCAACAGCAGAATTGTTTGGGGTGACAACAGGCAGCATCACTGTCCTGGGGCACCTGGAAGCCCTGGGTTTCCCAGCTAAGTAGACAAACTAAAGGTTGTGGGTAAAGAGTGTCGAAGGACACAGCTTTGCAGTACAGAAAAGATAACCTTCACCTGCAGTGGACCATTGAAATTAATGAGACTGTAGCCAAAGAACTCTACAGCTGAGGCAGGCAATTCAGTTTCAGGATCTGGTGCTTACCGGAGGACACTGGCAGATGAACCCATCCGGCATATTGCTGGCAACAGCACAGGTACCTCCGTTCTGACACGGCTTCCGGGGACACACATCTATTACACTCTCGCAGTGACGACCTGAGATGTAGACATACAGGGAGAAAGTAGAGAAACGTGTGTGTCTGTGTGCACCAGAAAGCCATCACAAAGCAAAACACTCCAATGAACAGCCAACGAGTCAAACACTCCAGTGAGACCTTCTCCTCAGAGCTGGCAGGGCACACCTCTTCAGACAACACATGCTCTCTAAGTAGCTGCCTAAGTAGTGCTAAAGGAAGGTACAATGCTGAAATCCGTAAGGGGCATGTGGGGAGAGCCCACCTTGTCTGCTTCATCAAGAATATGTGCAACCCAGCACAAAGGTAGAACTTGTTCCTGTCACCCTCAAATCATTCAGGCACAGAAGCTGAAGGTGCTGTACCACATCAATTTGGGGGTTCCTAAGACTTCTTGACTTTTTGGGAAATGCTCCATGAGTCCAAATGCAAATCACACTCTAAACATGAATGAACAACTCTCAGGACCAGATGCAACATGAGTGAATAGGACAAGCAAGCAGACTCTGCGATCAACTAGACAGAGAGGTCTTACTGCAATGACTAGCATTTACAGCAGCTCCCAGAGTCAAGAAACTCTGACACTAGACTTTAAGAAGATGAGGATGACCTAAGCATGACTTGGACCCCCTAGGAAAAAGTTAATAGAAGTCTCCACACATGTGCAGCCAAGACTGACTGCTCGCAGACAGCAGCAGACAGAGCAGGATGGCCCACAGAGTTCTGGCATCCTATCAGTCACAAGCCACAGCAAAGCCACCCTGTCCCCTCCCAAGCAGAAGGGTCAATGTGGAACGCACAGAAGACAAAAGACAAACAGCTAGAGGAAGAAGCATGTTTCACCTCTGTGCCTAACATTTCCAGACAGATTTCACGTCTGAGACACAGCAACTCTCCCTGCTCCTCCTAGGGTGCAGCAGGTCTGCACTCCCCACACCGCAAGTTCCAGCAATCCTTCCATGATAGCCAGAAGCAACATGAGGCACAATTCATAAAAGCAAGCTTAACAGACAGGCTTAAATATAAACCTATGTAATGACCTGCACCAGGGTCCCACTAGCTAGTCCAGCTCCACTTCCCTCCTACGTCGCTCTTTTAGGAACTACTTTTGTCAGCCTACGTAACAGATTCAAAAACTACTATGTGAATTCTTCAAATGTATGTCTTTGTGATTTTCTCATATCTGACAATCACAAATGTAGTGGAAAATCATAGCATCTTTAAATTAAAAAAAAAAAAAAAAAGAGCAAAAACTACTGGTAAAGCATGCAGAGAAGGTCACTGGTAAGCAGGGAAACTGAAAGGTTTTAATGGAGGAAAACTGAATACATAAGTTAAACTGACATCGAAACTGTAACGCTGAAAGTTAAGACACATCTGGAGACTATTAGCCCAAACTTATGCCCAGTGGGAGGCAGAAAGCAGAACAGCAGCAATACTAACAAAGAAGAGATCTAGAGAGAGTGAGACATAAGTTTGCGCAGTGTGAAATTCTTAAAGTTGTGATTCAAGGTTGGACAGTGGAAGGATCACATCACTAAGCTAGGAATGTACCGTCTGTCTACGCACAGAGTATTCCATTCTGACCACATCACCAGTGTAAGGAAAAAAGGGAGCGAGAAGTAGAAAACGAGGCCAAAAGCTAATTATGGATACAGTGACACTGATTTACAGAGAAAATTCATATGCAGCTTTGCAAAAGAAAAGGCCGTGGAGAAGCTGACACGTGAACAGTTACAGTTCCAATATCAGAAATGTGAAATTATGAAGGAGAGAAAAGTACCACAGGAAAAAAATCCTGGCAGCCAAGCGTCTCAGGAGATTCCTTTGTCTGAGACAGCTCTGGAAGCCAAATTTCTTGGAAGGTTTAAAAGAAAGATTGGTTTAAAAACTGAGACATGGTGTAGGGAAACAATCAGATATTGTAAAGGGAAGTGACTAGATAACATGACTGCCAGAAGGGGAAAGAATGACCATTTTTCAAGATAGTACTCTGAAACTGGAAGCATGTTTACGACTACTCACCAGTAAAAGCACTACGACAGACGCATGTATAATCATTTATCAGCTGAACACAGTCCAGACTTCCACGAGGGTTACAAGGATTAGAGAGGCATTCGTTGATATCTCCCTCACATCGCTCGCCTGCAAAGCCTGGGAGACAAATACAGCTGTAGCCTCCGATCTGGTCAATGCATTGCCCTCCATTAAAGCAGCGCGGTACTCCTGAGTCTGAAACGCAGTCATCGACGTTCTCCTCACAGAAACGGCCTGTCAAGATAGTAAAAAGTAACACTTTGAGCATATGGTGTCACGGCCTTGATTCCTACACTGCTCATCGAATTTTAAGACCACGTCACACACAGTCCCAGACATAAACAGGTAAAGATCCCAGCTTAACGCAATCCATACCCCGTGCAGACCGTCAGCCTCAGATCAGACCTAGGGAGCATGTGTTTTAGATCCAGGCTGCTCTCAACGGTAGGTCATACTGGTATGTAGCAGCTTTCGTGTCTGACTTAATTTAAGGGCATAATTAAAAACACAGAATGAAAACAAAATGAAAAAAAGATGCACTCAATTTAGCCCTGCGACTGAGCACAGCCGGAGAGTCCCGCGCTGCCCTTGCGAGGCTGCGAGCTTCCCACCATTCATTTAACTTGGCGGTAACCCCGAGGCTCGGCAAAGAGCGTTTGCGGTGACATCATTAAAACAAGCAGCAACAAACCAACAGAAAAGCAACTGTGATAAAGCACAGATTCCTGGCCAGCATGCCATTCCTGCAGTTTGACTTCTGATCTGGAGCAAGTAAAGCCATGCACTTAAACGCAGAGGATGCTACCACTGTAAGCATTCATCTCAAACTGGGCCAGGGACAAACGCTAAGTCTTGGCATCACAAGTAATTATATCAATATTTTCTAATTCCTTTCATTTACAAACAAAAATTTCTCACATCCCCAAAGTAATTAATCTCAACAAATAAAGACTGAAGAATTAAAAGCCATACATTCAAAACCCCTCGAAGGAGAGTGGGTACTTTAGTACAACACAGAAATTCTGGCAATGCAGAATATGGGACACAAATACACACTTCCATGCAGAGACATAAGAAGCAACTTTTTTTTTTTTTTTGAATTGGAGGACCAAATTAAGAGAAATACACAAATAAAATAAACACTTATTCAGACTGTGGAGATGTGCCGACAGCCACACTAAAGTGAATGAACTGTTAATATGCATGGGCAGGAGGCAAATATATTAGATTATGTTGTAATTTTACTTAAATTTATTTTATGAATGAAGAATTTAGTTCTATCTGACACACATCTGGAGATTTTGCCTACACTGAGAAGACACTTTAGAAAGAAAAATAAGTTCAGAAGAATGTAAAATCTTCAACTGGCTTGAAGAATAAACTTAAAAAAAAATGTCTAGTGAGAAAGCATTCACTGATGGGTTAAAATATGCAATCTTTAATATTTTCAAAGGTAGAAGTCAGGCTATCAGATCAGCTACAACAGGGAAATGGAAGGGAAGGTTTCAAGAAACACTACATTAAACAAGCTGTGGAATTGTACTTACTGAAAACCATTACATAACTGTGGACTTTTCTTTTAAAAAAGAGCTTTTAATAAAAGAGCTTGAATTTGCTGAAATAGTTTAAGCTAGCCTAGAGGCACTGAAGTCCTTTTCCACAAAAGACTCCAGGACAGAGGACAACGCAGGGCCACAAATTAAACAAGTAAAGGACACTGGAAATTATGCAAGAACTAAGCAAGTTTTCTGTATATTTCATAGTGTCTTAGCCAAAAAGAAACTTTGGATTTACTATATCAAAACAGACAGGGTTGGGAGAGACCTTAACAGTAATCTAGTCCATCCTCATTGCCAAAGATGGATCATACCCAAAGGTCCCAAAGGACCCTGTCGTGACCTATTCCTTTAAAACAAAAAAGAAAAAAAAAAAGGAAAAAATAAAAAATCCCAGTATTTATTTTTAAAGAGAAAATATGTATCTCAAGGGATTCAGTGCACTTTGGGAACATTCTTCAAAGAAAATAATGCATTCCCTTTAGACTCTGCGTCACGAAACCAGTAGTCAGAAAGGAAAATTTACTCTTTTAACATTCACTTAATTGTTGAGCTTCATACCCCGAGTTCCCGGCGGACAGGAGCACTTGAAGTGATTGACGAGGTCTATACATGTTCCTCCATTCTGGCAGGGCTGAAACTGGCACTCATCCACTTCATATTCACAGTTGACACCCTGGTATCCAGGCACACACTGCCAGTGTAAAAATAATTGTGAATAATCTTCTCCTAACAGAGAGATTAGTAGACATCTGAGAAAGGCTAACACAGACAAACCAGCCCTCAGCGGGACAGATTATGACTGCCTTTGTAGCTAAACAACTGCAAGTGATTTAAAGGGCTGCTCAGCCAGCCACCTTAAGCACACAACCTGACCGTGTGACTACTCAAGAGCACACTGCGTGCTTGAATTTGAGTGACTTCATTCCTGCAAAATATAGCAAACAAATCCTGACACCCTTCAGCACTGAGACTGGCTTAGCAGTTTTGACTTAAGGTTTGTGTAAAACTCCTCCTGTCCTGCGCATGAACTTCTACCATTCTGAAAAGCTTAGGAGGGTTGATACACCATAATATCATGGCCTGCACTGCTCTCTGCATCTCTGCTCTCTGTAGGAAAGAGAAAGCAGTGGAAGCCATCTCCCACCTTGAGAGGCAAGGGATACTTTGCCTGTCCAATAGGGAGAATACAACATTCCTTTAATGCATTCTACATATATTTTAATATAAACCACACCTCAGGTTAAAAAAAAAAAAAAATCTTTCAAGATAAGAACTCTGTCTCCAAAGAGGCAAGGAATCCAAATGCCCATCAGCCACATCTTCTTACCATCACACTTCTAAATCAGTCTTAAAAGCCTCTCAGGAGTGCTGCTTCTGCCACAGCTAAATTAAAAATTCTTTCTAGGTGCAAGCTGCTTTTATCCCCTCTCTGAAGCTGTTCTACCACTTGCATGTGTTTCTGATTTCTTTTGATTCCTTTGCGTTACAATGCCCTCAATATTTAGATCTCTTCCTACTAACCCCCCACGCATTACCTCGCACTGGTATCCACCCAGGTGATCCCGGCAGGTAGCACCATTCTGGCAGGGGCTGGAGTCGCACTCATTCAGCTGCACCTCGCAGTAACTGCCGGTGTAACCCACCTGGCATCGGCAGTGGTGTGTGTTTCCAACATTGAAGCAATGACCAGAGTGCTGGCATAACTGGTCCACCGTGACTCCTGAAACAAAGTTGAAGGAAGTGAGCAAACACACCTACCATCAATGTTGGTAGCTCAGCCCAGGAAGGCATATGCTAGACCCAACAAACTGAACGCTTGAAACTGAAAAATTGAAGAGTTACTCTTTTAAATCATAGTGTATCAGAACCAAAACTAGCTTCTGAATGAAGTCACTGCTCTGTCCTCTTTGGATCATCAGCATCCACAGACATGAATTACCAGTACTGCTGTATTATTTTACCACTAGCTGGTGAACACACATCTCCGAAGTGATACTGCTGCAAGACAAAGATTCAACATTTGTACCTAGAAAGTCTGCAAAAGGTATTGGAGCTTGACACTTCTCTTTCGACAGTGCATCTGTTTGGATTTCCTGGACTGAAAATGGCATGACACTGTCCATCAGCCAGGGCTACAAGCCACCTTCCAGGAAGAAATTAACTTAAAAACCACATCTTTTACATGTACATCATCTGAAGTAGGAAATTACTACTTTGGGGGGCCATGGTATTATCCATATAGCTAAATAGCTCATTTAGTAGCCAGCATTTTTCACAGAAACACAAAGATCATGAGTTACAGGACATCTTTCTTGTACAAGGACAACATGTCTTAAACCTGGCCTCCCTGGGATTTAGTAGAAAGGCATAAATAGCCAAAAAAGCAGTCCACGTAAAACAGTGGACTGAGAGTTCATTAAATATTAAATTATTTTTTTCTAATATTTTAATGGCAGAAGCTAGCTTCTTATGCCAGTGAGAACCAGGAAAGCCTCGACTCCCAAATACAACCTTGCAAAGAGTTTCTTAGCTGAGAAGTGGTCATGATCACCCACCCAGGGGCAAAGCTCTCTGGGATTTCCAATGCATGCTGTGTTCACAGGCGTGGGGGGAAAGGTGGCGCAGATTAATGAGGCGTGGGGAAACGTTTTCAGTTAAAGCACAGAGGATGCTTATTTACCCCTTTGTGAAGCCGCCACTTGACACGAGACATTGGGCACATCGCAGTAAGCACCAGTCCAGCCAGATGGACAGACGCACAGAGTCTGGACTCCACTCTGGACACATGTGCCTTTATTCTTACAGGGAGACTTGCTGCACAGATCCATAAGTGCCTGGAGAGAAAAAAAAAACACAACATGATATATAGCAAGTGCAGTAGGAAACACTACTCACAGTGTAAGTTCAAGAAGCAAAGAAAGGAAGCTCTGCAAAGCTGGTTCCGTGTGGCACTGGAAAGAGGGATTGTACTTCCCAAGTCTAAGCCACGTTCTTCACTGACAGGCTCAAGAGCTTATATGCCTAGGAAAGTGCAAATGTATAGAGAACTAAACCCCAGGTGGCAGCACCATTTCAAGGGTAAGCTGATCCTCACACCTTGCTACGCAGAGGGATCTTTGGCTGGCTGGGTTTGAGAAAATTCAGTTTTATCTCAGACTAGGCTTCTAGCCCCACATTAATAAGAGGCTTCCAGGTATTAACAGCAGCAGGTACTCTTTCATCTCTGAAACTGCCCCCATCTTCACTGCCTTTTGAGGATGACCAATGTATTCCACATTTTGATCTCTGCTTTTCCTTTTTGTCATTAGCTCACCACACCTGCTTTTGGCCCCATTTGCTCTACTATGGTCTCCCTGAGCTCTCCCGAGATTCAACTGAAACCCCACAACTGTTCTATGAACTGAAGATGGGCCAAAGTATACTGCTTTTCTTGATTCCTTATATAAAAAAACAGTTTCCAAACAAAAAGACTAAAACACAAAAAAGCATAATATGAAAGTGGAGTGAAGACCCAAAATAACTGTCTGACCTAATATAAACCAGCCACTAACCATCATTTCCTTTCTGAGCACTTAAGTCTTCAAAGTAATGCAGCTATTTGATTGATTTCAAGCTGACTTGAGGGAAGGTTGAGGTTTTTAAAGTGCGTACTACAGAATTTTGGCTGTAAAATGCAATTTCAATTGCAGAAAGTTCTGCTTTTCACATGCAAACTGTCTCCTCACAAAGATCACAGCAGAAAAATCTGTGCTTTCACAAGAAACCAAAAAGAAACTTGGAATTAAGTTTTATCACATGTAGTTGAGCGTGAAGAAGAAAAACACCGAGCCTCTTGCTTCTGCATTTGTAATGAGTAGCTGACTGCTTTACATGCAAATTCTATAACTTATGAATCATTGTCTGATTTTGTGCTGCTTATTTAGCTTTGCTAATTAGGTCAAGCCAGTTTACCACTAAGATGGAAGCTACAGTGTAGCTGTAATCTATAAATCTCTCCAATACCGCTTTGAATAGTACTTACAAATTTAGAAAGTTCTGACTCCCTGTATATAACAAGTAATACATTATGATCAAGCTTCTCCGAACATGAATCAGACTTTCTGAGAATCCACAACACCTAATTTGGGGGCAGGAACATTAATCCTTTTCTCAAGTCAAAACAAAGCAAACATAACAGAAGAGGAACTACTGAACTTCACAGTACTTTACGATCACTCTCAATGCTAATTCTCCCAATGAGGTTTAAGTGGTGTGCCCAGAATACATAATTAGGGTAGCAGAGGGGTTGTTTTTTATATCACTTCATTACTTTGCATTCACTTCCTCCATTAGCAATACCTAGAAGCAGACCTGACAATTTAATGTCTAGCAACATAGTTCTGGAAAAGCACCTCCCCCACTGCCATTAAAATGCTGCTTCTAACACCCATGGCTTTACAAAGACACATTGGCATGAAAGACAGTTCCAAAATCCTTACAAAATTGTGCTCCAGTAGTTTCAGAAATTAACAGGTTTATTTTTTTTTTCAAATAGCAGCACTAAGGCTGCTTATGAAGAAAGCCAATATAGCGTTTACTGTTCCAAAGCTAGAAATAGTCTCAAATCATTCTTGTTGTTTTGAGAAGCGTAGGAGAAAAAGAAAAAGCTCTGATTTGAAAAATTAAATCAGCATTCTTTTTCCACTGTGATATGCCAAGTGTTTAATAGGTACGAGTCAGTCCTTCAGAGTATGGGTTTGCAGCTGCTATGTTCAAATGCAGAAAACCATAAATTGCCTAAATTACTTGTCTGCAAGTAAGGCTGGAGTTTTTTATTGAAGTTGTTAACAGGACAAGCACATCAGTTAGTGCCCCAAAACGTTCTCTGGCTTCTTATGGGGAAAAAAAGAAAAATCTACCTTCAACCCAGAATAGCTACACTGTATAAAACTGAACAGTTAAATCAAGGTCCTGCTAATCACACTGATATTCTGCCATTTAAAGCGGTGGGGTTTTAGTCTTTGTGTGTGTTTGGTGGTTGCTCTTTTTTTAGTCCAGGACTCTGCCTTCAGTCAGGACAATTTTATGTTTCAGATGAAATGCAGCCATTTTCAAAGCTAACAGCTGTTTCTCATTTAAGAAGAAAACTAATCTAGAAAGTTCCAGTAACACCTGTCCTCATAAATAACCAAGCATTTTTCTCCTCCTTGCAAACAGAGAACTTCAGTTTCCAGAGTGCTGAACAGGGGCATCTGCTCTATTAGAAGTGCTGGATGACTTCTTCCTGGGGCTAACAAGCCAACCACCTCTTACCAGACCTGAAGGAACAAGAGCTCTGCCATGTTTGGTACCTCACATCTAACCCAGTCACGTCTGCTGTTGGACAGTTCAAACAGCAGCGCGCTGTGGAGAAACGTGCAAGAAAATGTCACCCACCTGACAGTTCTTGCCAGTGTAACCCAAAGGACAGATACACCGGTATGTGCCTAGGCTGTCCACGCAAGAGCCTTTGTTCAGGCAAGGATGTGAATCGCACTCATTAATTTCCGTGAGACAGAAGGGTCCTGTGAACCCCGCCGGACACTGGCAGGTAAAGGAATTGATCCCATCCACACAAGTACCTCCGTTGAAACAGGAGCTGTAAGAAAGCGAGAACAAAGGCAAGTTCAGAGAAAATGCAGTTAACTCACAGCCAAATCAGCATGTAAACATCACTAAAATGAGAGAGAAAAGGAGATTACAGCATCCTCTGATCACTGGTAAATTCCTGCTAAAGGAGCATAAACCAGATAATGGCAATTTTATTTTTTTTTACGCTGAGGGTGGTGGAATACTGGCCCAGGTTGCCCAGAGAGGTGGTGGATGCCCCATGCCTGGAAACATTCCAGGCCAGGTTGGACGGGGCTCTGAGCAACCTGATCTGGTTGGAGATGTCCCTGCTCCTTGCAGGGGGGTTGGACTGGATGGCCTGGAAAGGTCCCTTCCCACCCAAACCACTCTATGATTCTAAATCAAGGGCACTCCAGCTCACTGTCTTTTACCTCGGCAGGCAAAAAAAGTAAAGCACTGTTTCAATGAGTCATTACTGGTGGAGGCAACTTACTTAATGAAATCTTCCCAGCTTCAAGGTGACCACAAACAGTATTGTACCAGGTAGGCGTGTGGCTTGCTCAAACTGATAAATTTTATACAAATTTTATTACAAATTACAATTGCATTACAAATTATGAGAAATGAAACAATTTGCCTTTTGTTTAAAGCTTCAAAGGAGTTACAGGTATGTTTTCTCAAGGAAAAAATTCATACAACATGCAAAACATAAAAACATAAGTATGTTCATTGAAATTATGTGAAAGTATTGGTATTGCTAAATCCCCTCCTCCTCTTCTCATGAGAACCTTAGGTCCTTGATTTGTAGAACTACTCATACACGCCCTGGCAGAATTCAAATCAGAGGAATTATTGCTCCCCTTAACCTCCTGATCCTAAGAAATTATGCCAGATGAGGTGTCCTATGGAGAAGTGACTGGGAAAGTTAGGAGAACTGATGCCTCATGCAAAATTAACTCCTTTTTCCTTCTAAAGAAACGACAGCCAAGAAATTCCTGTTCCTCAGAAAATAACTCCTAGATCAGATTCAAGATAATCAGTTTGATAAAGCACACAAAATGAATTCATGCTTATTCTCCATCTTGTGCACTGTCAAAGACACACTCCTTCCACGAGAGGAGCCACTGACTCACCTTCTTGAGCTTCCAGTGCAAGTTTAAAGTATCTAAATTCTGACTGTGATTACAGTAGAGATGTTAACGTTAACCTATTTATCAGAGATGTTCCTCTGCTTTGTGGGCTGAATTCTGTTTTACAAAAACTGCCGTTTACATTCATGGCAAAAATGAGGAAGTTGGTGTGTTTCAATGAAATCAGGCACCCATCTCCAAAAGAAGATGGCACTCTCTCATAGGCGGCTTCCCACAAAAGACACGGAAGAATTATTTGAACTGAATTCAAATCAGCCAACCACCATGGTGCTCTTAAGTATAGCTCAGTAAATTTTGGTTGAGAAGGTGTGACTGGTTTAGCTTGGCAGAGCGTTGAAAATTGCTACATCCTTCACTCATACCTGCAAGACTGGTTTCTGGCCTGACTGATAACAAAAACAAAAACAGGATGAACCTCAAGGAAGGACCAGGCATTCTGCTAAAACACCCAACCTACTTCACTCGATTAAACAACTGTTGTGCAAATTAAACACACCCTCATCAGTGACACAATCCTGTTCTTAAGCAAAAGATGTTAAAATACTTCCTCCCCCACAAATGCAATTTTATAAAAGATAAGAAAGATTTTTTCTTTGTGTGCAGAAAACACATAAGAATACCAAGAGCTTTGCATTTAGGCACCTTATTTGTTTCCTCTGGTAACTAGACTAGAACAGACTTTTAAAATATTTTTTTAACCATTTCAAGCTTTATTAGAAATTGTTTCTATTTGAGAATCTGAAGTTACTTATATCAATCCTAACAAAGGTTAAAATAAATATGCAGAGAGATGATGGATATACAGGGTTAACTCTCAAAGAGCTTTTAAAACTACCAAGTGAACCATTTATACAAGGACCAGCTGTTGAGCCTTTTAACTCAGTCCCACACCTCCCCCTTAAAACAGCCTCAGGTTTTATCTCAACACTGCTAAACCACATCCAAGTTGTGAGCATTAAAAGATCTCTGATGATTAAACCTCTCCAGTACAGAATTTGTGATTTAGTGTTTCTCCTGGTTGCTTCTTCATATTACTTGGAGTCAACAATTAACTCAGTGCTAATTTAATTTTCCTGCCTTTCTGAGAGTTGGCCATCACTGCCATTTTTGCAGATTTTGTATTTCTCAACACAGCAGCTGTTCATAACCAATCAATTTCCCTTCCCTTATATGATAAAGGCCTTATAAAAACACAAATTATTTATGTTTTAATAAGCTAGCATCTGTTCCTGTCTTAACATTTGTTAAACACTGTCATATTCCTCCTGTAATGGAACTAAGCTTCTAATCAGTTGTGCAAACTGAAGACCAACTTTGATAGGCAACTGTCTTTCAGCTGTATCCTGCACAAGGTAAGTTTTTCTTGCATAAATCACAAGTATGTCTCAGTGACAAAAGGCAGGGAAACAGATCCTCATCCTTAAAAACTGCTTCTCAGTAGGACTGGTTTCAAGCCACGAGCACACATGGTGTGGCTCCTTAGTGCAGCAGCACGGTGACGTTATCTCACCTTTCAGTGCACTCATCGATGTTGTTCTCGCAGTTGGTTCCCTCAAACCCAGGCTGACACTTGCACGTGTAGCTGTTGACGTAGTGGGTGCATGTGCCTCCGTTCCTGCACGGCTCGCTCAGACACTCATTGGTATCTGTTTGACATTTATCTCCATGAAAACCAGGTAGGCAGATGCATGAGAAAGAATTTATCCCATCCACACATGAAGCTCCATTCTGGCAGGGATCTAAGACAGAAGCATTACAGCAAATGTTAAAACGGGTAGCAGTCAAAGGCCAGGTCTAGAGTAGTAGCTTTCTGGGAAAAAAAGTATCACACAGCCCAAAGTGTGGCAGACTACTGGCAAGATTTTCTGAGCCCCTTTATGGAAGAAATACTTGCAAAGCATTATCAGTAACAAAGAAATTCACAAGAAAGCGTGGATCAAGACCAAGCTTCAGGGCCTAAAGGATTCTCTGCTGGGATTTGTTCAGCCAAAACCAACAAAACCAGACCCAAAGTCTCTTGGTTTAAAATTTAAACTCTGCTTTTTGATAAATGCCTACTGAGAAAGACAATACAAATAGCATAGCAACTGTTCCTTTTTCCTCATCGAGTCTTATTCACAGCAGAACTCGGATCGTTCTCTCTTTCCCAGACGCTGCTCAACACGTGGAAGAATGTGGGTGCTTCATTTTAAGCATGAAAGTAGTCTGGCCAAATCAAACGTGTATGTGTAAGTTTGTACATACATATATATATATGAGCACTTACGAGTTACTGAGCACTTAGCATTCTTCCCAGTACAAAATGCTGACTGAGGAAAAGCTGGCAGAAAAGCTTACAATATCATACGCATCCCTGGATTCTCCTCATCCATGCATCCATGTGCATTTCTTCACATTTTCTTTATCCCTGCCATGATCTTGCTACTTGCTTATCACCATTTTTTTTGTCTAAGCCACCCCCTACTACTGTTTTCTCTCTACTTCCACAAGTGTCAATCTGCCTGAAAGAGCTCCATCATTCAGTAGTTTCCTCCTGCTTTGCTCCTTCCACTTCTGGATTTAAGACCCACATTCCTCTGTCAGGTACTGCCTCTGAAGCCAGCTTCCTTTTCTGCTCTGCATTCCCTAGATCAAAAGCCAATGTATATGGAGGCAGGGAGGGTAGGGAAAGGGGAAGTAGGAAAGGGGATGGAAAAAAGGTTACGGAGCAGGGTTTTTTTCATCTATGACTATCTTTAAGTACTCTAGAATACAAACTTTAAAATGCAAATACACTCCACCAAAGAACTGCAGTTCAACATAAGTACAAGATTATTCTGTTCACTGGTAAATGAAGAAAACAGATGTGAAAGGTAATTAAAGCTCATTTATTGACTGAGAAATATGCTCACATGATAAAAAAATTGTGTTATAGGAGACACACCTGCATCCATTTAAAGGTCATCTGACTACTGCAGAGAAAAAGCACATTCAAAGTGAGACCCCTGGCAGCTATAAAACGTTGTGTCTATGGCAGCCAGCCATTTATGAGTGAAGCCAAAAGCTGCGCATTAATTTTCTGTGCTGCACATTTACTGACAGAAAAAGGAGACTGAAGTATCAACTTTTCAATAAGTTCTTGTTGTTGGAGGGTTTGTTTTGCTTCATAGATTAGACACATTTGGCTCATGCCATGGAAGGTTTTTGTTATGCTAAATGAAATCAGCTGTAGCAGTAATTTGAAATTCTTCAACCTCATGGGTGTGCTGCCTAACAGACAACACAGGACGAATCTCACAGCTCTCAGAACACTCAGGAATACAGAGAGATTTCCCAGCTGTTCAAGAGAGAAAGCTGAACACTTTAAGAACATTTTTATCTTCAGACGCCCACACAGAAACTAACAGGAGAAGCAATAATTTTGTTGGCCTCAGTAAGTAAAGCTCTGGGTCAGTGAACCAAGTGACATTTTTTTGGTATTACACCTGTTTGCTTACAAAAAGGCAATCAAAAGCTCAGGCTGAGCCAGATGCCTTAGAAGTTCTTTCAGCAGTGCTGCTTTGGAGTCTCCCACGGTAACTTTTGCTAGGAAGCTTGTTTGGATCCTTCTCTACAGCAGTCACTAATTTAAATGTATTTCAACCCCAAACACAACTCTCTAAATTCATACCTAAAGTCTTTAAGACTTTGGTTTGTTTTTAAGCTATTCTAATTAAAAAAATAGGTTTGGTTTTGGCTTTTTTTTTTTGTTAGTTTGTTTTTAAAAAAAAACAAACTTAAAACATTGTGAACTCCTCCAAGGTTTGATAAAGCACTTATCAAATAGTAACAGATGAACTTTTAAACACATGACACTTCTCAGGAGACTCTGATTTTATCTGATGATGATACAGAATATGGCCAGCAAGAAAAAGAAGTTACTATGTATTTGGTTTCCCTTGTAAATAGCAGTATCAAGGGCATGAAATTAACATTTGCTTTTTTGTAATTTAAACAATTTTAGTACTCATCACTGTATGGGCTATCATCCTGCAACTGATACCTATTCTGGAACAGAGCGCCTTCCTGATGATTAATTTGCTTTTAAATATGGATTAACTGGAATAGCAACAGGACCCACTCTTTCCAGAATATTAATGTCAGACAGAGACGTTTCGGGAAAGACTGCTACACCCTAGATTCCCACCACACCTCAGTCAAGCTTAACGTTGAAATACAGGTAAGCCCTGCAGTGTTACTTTAACTTGGTGTATTAAAATTTCAGGCAAATATAATTCTTCATTTAACAGTGCTCCTTTCTTAAGTATGTAAACTCTAAGGACCTTTTCAAGTGAAGAATCTGGGAAAAACTGCTATCAGAACTGCTATCATGTTCCATTTCTTGCAGCTGAACATGACGGATTTTGACCGCCTCAAACACGCAAGTCTTACAAAGCTGAGGTTTGGTTTTTTTCCCTTTTTGGTAAGAGATTATAAAAGAACTTTCAGTGTTTGTCAAGTAGCAGCCATCAATAGCACAGCAAAATTATTTCTAGGAAAAACTGAAAACCACAGAACAAGCCACTGATACTCACTTGAAAGGCAGTCATCAATGTTACTGTCACAGTCGCCTCCCGTGAAGCCTGGCCGACATTCACACAGGTAACTGCCTTGAATATTATGGCACAGGGCGTGATTTTTGCAGGGCTTTGAGAGACATTCATCAATATCCACTGTACATCTCTCCCCTGAAACATGGAGAGTCCAGAAGTAAGACTCCTCAGAAGGCAATGGGTCAAGAGGCTCAATGCCAACCCAGCCCAGCGTTCAAAGTACAGTATGTTCCCCATCCACATTACCTTCCCAGCCAGGCGCACACTGGCAGGTGTAGCCTTCGGAGTCAGGAGACTCTTGGCAAATTCCCGAGTTCTCACAAGGATCAGGGGAACAAGGAGCAACCACCACCTGGCAGTTCACACCTGGAGAGCAGAAGGGGAAAAACCCGGAGAATATGCTGCTAAGAGCGTGGTGCTTCTTGGAAGAATGAATAAAGACATTGTAACTTGCACAATTATCCTACACAGCAGACAGCATTTCCATATTTGAAAAATCTCAGCAGAAGGAAAAGGAGATCAGAGCACTCCTCATGGGCTCAGTGGGTACAAGCAGACAGCTGCCATGGTAATTCTGAGTTTAATGCCCCTTCAATTCCCAGTGCATTTATATATCTCAGTCTTTCTTACAAAGAAAATTAAGCTGAACTGCCATCAGGACATTTCTTTATGAATCCAAACAAAGCCTACATATGATCTTACTAAGTATTCCACTACTGTATCATATCTACATGAAGTAACTGTAATTTAACTTCATAGAACCATGGCATTTTCCCTCTTGATTCCTACTTCCATGAAGTTTAATGAAAAGATAAGAATGGCAGTAAGGGTGCAAGGAAGTGGAAAGGAAAAAGAGAACAGAAACTTCTCTCTGAATTTTCACCTTTGAATCCTTTCCTACAGGTACATCTATATCCATTCAGCAGATCCTCACAAGTTCCTCCATTCTGGCACGGGTTTGATTTACATTCGTTCCCTTCTGTTGCACAGTAATCTCCTATCCAGCCTGGGTCGCAGACACACTTGTACCTTTAAAGGGAAAAACAGCAGTAATTTTAGAGCATTCTCAAATAATTCCTCTACCAGTTTGTCCTGCAGATTAGTTCAGGAGAGAAAACCAGAAGACCTCTCTTTAGGAGAGCACTAAGTTAGGTTTAGATTGCTTATCCCAGCTGTATAGTTTTGAAAATACTGAAAATAAACCCTCCTTTAAAAACACACTTCCCTCCATTGGAGTTTTCACAAAGCATGCAGTCAACCAGCAACATGTTTCTGCTTTGGTAAGACCATCTCAACACATTTAAACAAAGACAGAAAAAAAAGATTAAAAAAGTGGAGGGGAACAATAGGTTCCAAAGATAACTAGACTGATTTAATACAAAGTACTGGTTACAAATGAAAACAGCTGGCTGGGAGCAGGAGCAATTTACTCCATCATGTTTCAAAACCTGATGTAGAGCAGCACTCCACCCATATGACGTAGAACCAAGGACTTGGTGAATCACCCTGGATTCAGGCCACACAACACACACACTGACCTCCCTCCTCGTCATGCAAATAAGATTTATTTCATCTGGCACTGAGCATAAGGTGTACATGGGCATAAACATGAATGCAGATGACAGATAACAGACAAGATGAACCAAAGCATTTGTTTTCTAAGCTTACACAGAGGCTGAATTAGCAATAAAGGCACCCTTCCTGTCAGCTCCAGGGAAAGTGCTGAATCCTGCCCTACAGAGCTACCCGCAGTGGCAAATCACTTCCTTGCCCAAGTGCTGACAACACTTTACAGGATGCAGCACACACTGCTATTCCATGTACACGTGGGAAATTTCACAAACACCAGTCCTACCTCCCCAAACCTGGTGACTCCACAGGCCCTGTGCTCCCAGACACCGTTACCAAAAAGAGGTCTGATTCAGGGCTCCTGAAATCAGCATTTGGTCTTCCTGGATGGGAAGATTCAGAAGCAACTACTGCCATCAAAATAACCAGAGCGAGCTCTCCCTTTTTTCTCTCAGGCACGCAACAGTGTGACTAAAGCTGACAAAATCTCAGCCTGGGATAAACTGTTCTAAGCCAAATACTTCTCTGTCTCCTAGGGTCAGAAGTTGTCTGCCTGTTCCTTAATACAGAGTATTTGTGTGGCAAGAACAGCACTAGCCAACAAAGATAGTCTCCACGCTCAAGATTTTAGAGTTTCAGAGCTCCCCAAAGATTCAATTTGGACCCATTTCTTTATTTTAATTGCATTCACTCTAATTACTTGAATTGCCAAACCCTCCCTTTAGATGGTGGCAGTCCACCCTGTGCTACGTGCTCATGCAAAGACAGCAAAGAATACATTGCAGGACAGAAAAACCTATGTTGAAACAGCACAGACTCCAGCTGGTGACTAATGGTCTACACCTTACTGTGACTATGTCATAGACAGCAGCTACATCTGGATCCTGACCTGAGAAATTAGAGAAAAATCAGAAACCTCAACTCAAGATGGAATTTTGGGCAAAGCAAAAAAAAAAAAAAAAAAGTATAGAAGGCAGCAGAGAAGTTTAATGTGACAATAAGTACTTACCCACTAGTAATATGTGTGCAGTTGCCATGCACGCAGGGATTACTAAGACAGCCATCTGCCTGTGACTGACAGTGAGGATGATGGTAGCCTTCAGGACACAGACACCGAAAGCCATTGACTTCATTTATACACGTTCCACCATTATGACAGGGGTTGGATGTGCATTCATCGATGTCCACATTACAACGTGGGCCTAGAAAAAAACCCAATACTTATTAAGTATTTTATCTTAGAAGAACATTTGCTTTGCATGTCTGTGAAAACATACATTGAGACACAACTCAGTAAAGCCAACACAGCAGGACAGATCTTGCATGCCTCCGTGCTTTAACTGAAGTCAAAAGAAGCATTTTTGAAAGATGCAGCACTTTTCCGTGCCTGGAAAACAGCACTTGCACTAAACAAGCATTGATAAACCATTCAAGAATCTCAACAGAATTCCACTAAAAATCACTGGTTAATATTCATTAGGAAGACAAAAATCACTCAACTATATCATGCTTGGAACAAACCTCTTGAGCTCCACTTGTCATAGCCCTGCTCTTCTGCTTTGAAGTACCTACCCTTTGAACCAATACTGCCATACTGTCTGCAGCAAATATAGTTCTTGTGGTTTATTGCGCAAAAGGGACTCTAAAAAACACCGTTTCCTGTTTGCCTGCCTCTGATTACGACTGCAAGATCCTTGAAGTAGCGACATAAGATCTTGTGAGGCTGGAAAGCTAAACAAAGTGAATGCTGCAGTAAGTTGAAAGCAGTTTTAACATAAGGAAAGGACAAAGTAACGAGACCCCATGCAAGCCAGCTCTTTAAATAGTGGAATACACCAATTTAACATATTACTAAATTATTTTAACAGTTTAACAGTAAGAATTACAGTAGGATAACAAATACAGTATGCTGGCAACAAAGATGACTGAAAGGCAAGAGCGATCAGGATCGTGCCTCTTCCTGTTCTGGGGACTGAAGAGTACCACTGTGCCAGAGCCAAGGGAAGGAAGGAGCGTCGCAAGTTTAGAGAGACACCAAGAGACACGTGAAACCTCTTAGAGCTATTTCTAATGCATTTCAGATCAATTCTAATTAGAATCATTCAGTAAGAAACAGCAACAAACGTGATGAGAAAACAGTTATAAACAGTACCAACTGCCTTATAACAATTATTTTATGAGCGTATTACCCTACATGGCTCAAAACATATGAAGTCCATTATAAACAGTGTTGAGATGTGCTTTAGTCATCAGAAATAGTTCTGATATAGACCTAAAGTTCTAAGCACGGGTCCAAAAATCCTAAAAGCTTCTTTTTTCAGCCCTACTTTTACTGTATTAGATAAGTCTTTATAATTTAAAAAAGAAACAGAACAGACCACCCTATGAAAGAGAAGTACTGAAAAAAACAGGTTATTGAACTGGAGACTTCAGTGTGGAGAGCAGCTCACTAGAACACTCAGTTAATGCTTTGTTTTCACAGAAAGAGAAAAACTGTTCATGGTTAAAGCCCAAGGTACTGTCTAATCAAATACCTTTCTACTGTCCACAATCCCTCTTTCCCTGGAAAGAAGCTGTAAATAATAAACCAAAGTCACATGGGTTTATTTGTTATAAAACCAAGAACCATGAATTGGACGTAATTACCTAACAAGAATGGTATTTCACAGCACGGATTAGGCTATTTTTTTTCTTGGTAGAACTTGCTGTAAGGTAAGACACTGAGATTCAGAGATTAGAAGGCTTTATTGAGATACTAACTGCATCCCTCGCAGTCAGTATGCAACGAACAGCTGCCTTAGCTGCCCGGACAACTATCTTCAAAACAACTCAAAGCTGTCGGGTAGCTGACTTTACCTGTAAATCCAGGTTTGCAAGCACAATTGTAGCGATTAATGCCATCAATACAGTCCCCGTGAACACATGGGTTACTTGCACAGTCATCAAAGTTATTCTCACAGTTCACTCCTGAAAAAAAAGTTAGAGGAATAAGTAGGCCAAATCTTACAAGGAAGACAGCAAAACTATTTCCCACAGCTAGCCAAATTAAGAATCCTGCTTGCTTCAAAGTTACATGTGCGGTGGTGCAACTTAAACAGGTGCTGATGCAGGTGCACTGCGACACCAAGAAATGTCACCTGGGTCGTGACTGAATAGGACCCTGAACTTGTGCTAAATGTTTAAACAAAAGAATAAACTAATTTCGAACACCATGCCTATTTTTTTTCCCACTTGAATTGTGGGAGTAAAGAATAGGTAAAGTCTTCCAAGACCAGCTGCATTACCAGTGAGGGCTAGGCAATCCACACAAACAGCAAAATTCAACAAGGAAAAGTAATGTGAAAATTACACTCTCATACCATAAGCTTATCTCTCTATGCAAATTTAGCACACATAATAAATAAGTAAATGCTTGAATCCAGCTAGAATCCAATTCTTCCACTTGTGCTTCACGTACCTGAAGTGCCCAGCAAACAGTTGCACTGGTAGCCATTGACCAGATCGATGCAGCGCCCTTGGTGGAGGCAAGGATTGCTGTGGCATTCGTCTATCTGCTCGCTGCATATGGCACCCATGTAGCCAGGATTGCATATACACGTGTAAGAATCAATTCCATCTTGACATTCCCCATGGTGGCAAGGATCAGGATCGCAGTTGTTGATATTCTCCTCGCACAGAAGGCCGGTAAAACCTAAGGAAAGATGACGAACGGGAGTAATTAAGAATTTAACTGGTATGGTGCTGCAGTGAATATCATGCAAATATAGAAAAAATCATAGTAAGAATCACCAAAGTGGCAGAAAGCACAAAGGGTAACTGGGCATCTCAGCTGCTGCCCATTTTCCAGCCCTGGAAAACATCATTCTTCCACTGCTCACAGCATTACAGAACATCTTGGAACTGGATACCTTCAGTTTATTCAGAACAGTAGCAATGAGAGGAAACACATAAATCTCCATGAGAAATATTTACTCGCATCATTATAAGCTATCTGAAGGCACTCTCCTGTCATTAGTTCCTCTACACAAAACCGGGGGGGCTGACTGTTTCAGCATGAGAAATTACTGCAAAGATCCCGCAGAAATCTTCCCAAGGGAACTCCCTTGGCTCATGTCAAAGCTTCTGCAACTCTGCTTATTAAAAAGTTTCTTGCCCCTCTCATTGGGAAACCTTTCAGTAACTTCAGTCAAGCACCAACTGCAAATTTATGAAAGACTGCATGCAATATCTTCATTAGGAGCAATGAAACAAGCAGCAATCTGGCCTGTTTCATTCTGCTTCAGCTGGGAAACATCCTGAGCAACAGAGAAGGACAGACTATTCACCAGAAGGGCTGAAACAACGGTTCAGGAAGCTAAGAGCAGCAAATAACTCGGCCAAGAGCCCTGTTTTCCATGATGGAGCAGAGCTATACAAAACAGGGACAATTTAAAAGAAATGGTTTTCAGAAATGAGGTTTTGGAGCAACAGCTCACGCTGCCTTCCAGCAGCAGAAGATTAGGAAGGTAGAACTTCAAATTTCAGACATTAACTGGAGACTGATACAAACCAAGCTGTAGGGAATTTCAACAGCTGAAGAGTGATTCTCACCTGAGTATTACAAGTGGATAACAGGCTCCCCATTTTTCATACAGGTTTGTGGTTATTTCTCTGGTCAAACATACCAGGTGACGGCTAACATTTCCAAGTTCTGCGAACGTATGCATGGATGAATGGGTGTGGAAGTAGGTGGAGAGAGGGAAGGGAAGCTAGTTAGAGAGACGGATATAAAAAGATGTTAGGGAAGGAAGAGAAACAAACCGATAAGAGGACGAAGAGTGGCAAAAAAAAAAAAAAAAAAAAAAAAAAAAAAAAAAAAAAGA
>WHYT01000340.1:63674-74401 GCA_009806455.1 Tetrax tetrax
CCCCCCCCCCCCCCCTTCAAAACAGATTAGATACTAATAAAAACTCATTCTAGTTTTCATGGTATCAGCTGACCACCTGCAGGCCTCAATTCTTTCATCACAGTTTATAAAGCTGTGCAACTGGCAACTTGCACTCTTCTTTTTTTTACCATTTTCTATCAGAAAGCAAAACAGCAGAGTACACAGGTCATTGGTACGCTGGACATGTAAATTTTACAAGCACGATTCCAATAACAGTTATTTCCTTAGGTCAGTAGGAGCTTGCATCATTTGGAGTATTTTAAGCAGAGAAAAAACAAACACTATTATCCAGAATCATCTTATACATATATCTGAAAACTCAGTCACTCTTAACATTTGCACCTGCCTTCACAAGCTTCCGTTTCTGCACGTGCAATTTACCAGGTATAGTAACAAATACGTTCACATACTCTCCAGCTCAGAATGCTAAGTGCCTTTGCTGATGTAGAGATTGGTTTATTTCTCACTCCTCTTATTGCTTTCTCTCTCCCCCACACAAATGCCAAGTCCTCCTGGCTGGTGCTGCCACAGCAAGCTTGCTCTCACCCTTTCATTCAGCCTCACCCCTTTGCAATTTTGTGTTCTACCTCAGCAGAGCTGGCAACTCTCCCTGTGCTCTGCCTTCTGAATTTTTTCTTTGCTGGAAACCCCATCTTTGTCTGAAACTCCCCTCACCTGGCATACAGAGACATGTGAATCCTCCAATTTTATCCAGGCAGGTGGCATCGTTTTGGCATGGATTTGAATGGCATTCATTGATGTCCATTTCGCAGCGAGGCCCTGTGTAGCCCTTCAAACACTCACAGTGGAAAGAGCCTTCTGTGTTTACACATTTCCCGGCATGTTCACACGGATTGCTGTTTGCTGCAAGAAAAATATATATAGGTGTGTGTGTCAAAATCTCTCCTCAGAGCAGGAAAGCTACAGTATTCTTTATTAGTCATGGTATTTTCCAGTGGTCATTCCCTTCTAGTAAGTAATACTGTAGAAAGACTGTTGATCCTTCTGGGAAAAGGCTACTCTGAAGAAAACACGTGGCAGTTACCTGCCTGTCAGACGCAAAGATCGTCACCATTACCAATGGACCAAAGGAGCAACTCTGGTCTCTAATATTAATGACAGTTCTTAGGAGAGTATCAAGCATCAAAGACTAGAGAATAAATGATGCTTTCGAAGTCTTATCTCTAGGTTTTCTTTTAAATTTACTTCAGTCCTGAGGCTGATGAAATGCTGCCACAGCCACAAAACTACCAAACTAGTCCTTCCTGTGTTTTCAGAAAGGTACGGCACTCTTGTCCAAAGGAGATTGAGGAATTAAATTCAAATAAGCACTTCTTTCCAATACCTCCATGAATGCTGGTTAGGTATTCCCTTCATGCATCACATTCTAGAAGTACGAATCAGGACTCACAAAACTGTAAACGAGTCTGTGAGAGTCCAGCTAATCCCCAAATCAACACAACAGCACGGTATCAGAGAACTACAGCTTTAAAAGTCCATACGGTCACCAGTCTCAAAGGCACTCACAAGATCCAGCCATGTTCTGGCTGTCAAACAGCCTTGATACGTTTCTACCAAGGCAGGAGCTGCAACAACTCCCACACAAACTGCAGTACTTTCATTGTATGTTGCAGTTCTAAGGCTCAGCTTAATTATCATATCTGTTTGCACACACTCCTCACACAATGCTAAAGCTCTCCCGCACAATAAAGAATGGTTAAGCATCTTGCTCTTACTGCTTTTCAAATTCCAGAGGCTAACAGCTCAAACATGGACACCTATTCCTACTCAGTCTCTCGCAAGATTCAAAACTCATCTAAAGACACTGAAATGGAAGGGGAGAGCAGGAAAGGAGTCGCGCTTATGCTGAGAAGCTATGACCAAATGTGTGTTCTTGCCTCTCTGTTAGTCCATAAAGCAAACGGCCCAACTCCCCGTTCACGTACTGGCAAACAGAAACTCACCCATTGCACATTCATCCACATCCTCAGTGCAGTCTGCTCCCTTATGGCCCTGGGGACAGGTGCAGATGTAGTGTCCATTCACAGGATTGGTATCACACAGAGCACCCTTCTGGCATGGATTGCTAACGCATGCATCATCCAAGTGGCACAGAAGACCTACAGAAGTGTAGAAGAGTTCATTCAAAAAAGTGAGAGATAGTAGTCAAACTGTATGTTACACAAGCAAATCTTCCAGCCTGATATTTCAAATAGAGACTTCCACAGACAGAAGCTTGAACAACTTCTTATAATGGGCTTCAACCCATAAAATCCCTGTGGGAGGCTACTACACACTTACAAAACTTTATAAGTAAACATAGATTCTGTGACTTCAGAGGTGTGTACAGGACTTCTGGATTGCTACAAATGCTTACCATTACCAAAATCTCCTCCTTGGATCAGTTAACTAACTCTTCTTTTTGACTAGCATGATGATTTTTCTGAGAGCTGAAAACACACGCACACATGAAGCTCACTTTCTTAATTCAGATATGCTGATGACTTGTATTTCTGGGTAGTAGTAAAGAGACCTTCACATTTTTACCTACTCTACAACAGCAAATTTTCCACTATACCAGTCAGGGCATCCTCACTCATGCACAAGTATCTAAATTTGCCTTCTAGACTTTTAAGTACAATTATCGTAAGTAGCACAGAGCAAGTCTCCCTCATGTATAACTTCTCAGGCAAATACAGCACTAGAAAAAGATCTGCTTTCCTTGCAACCTAAACTGTAATAAGTTTGTCTTCCAGCCTAATACAAATACTTCCTTGTCCTGAGCTACAGAGGTTTAAAAGGTCTTTGCTCATGGACAGCACTTGTTTCCTTTTGTTCTTCCTGGTTCAGTTACAAAGTGTGTAAAATAAACACAGTGCTTTAAGCAAATGCATAACCTTCTGGAAGTATCTTCTATTAAGTGGCAAACCTACGCAAGTTTTCTGTCCTTACCTGCCTTTCCTTCTGGACAAATACATGAGAAAGAAGCCACTCGATCGATGCAAGTAGATCCGTTAGCACAGGAGGCAGTGAAGCAATCATCAATGTTCTTACTGCAGTCATCCCCGCTCCAGCCATTGACACAGACACAGGCATAGCCTCCGTTGTGGTTGGTGCAGGTACCGCCGTTCTGACAAGCGTTGGGCTGGAGCTGACATTCATCAACGTCTTCAGTGCAAAACTGGCCTGATACACAGAAAGGAAGAAGTTTAATAGAAGTTCAGACACAAGAAGACTCTTTGACGGACAATATAACCAAGGGAAACACTGTAGTCCAACTTGATTGCCACTTCTTATTTCGAGGACATTCAAGCCTGCGAACTTTTCAACAACACTGTTGTCAAATCAGGTAAAGACAACTAGCATCCCTAAACCACCCCAAAGTAGGAACTGAACTGCAAATAACTTTTAAAAGGCACAGCACAAGAGCCAGCAGGCAGCCTGTGGTATATGAAGGTACATCTGTGAGGATGTCAGAGGGAGCAAGAATGAAGAGCAGCCAGAGGGACTAGGAAGAGAGACGATGGCCTCACAAGAAAATCCTGGTCAAAGCAGTGTCAAGAGACCAACAGCAAAGTAACTCTTGTCAGGAGAACTTAATTCTTTTCTATAATTATTCAATTAATACTACTTATTGAGGAAGAACAGAATTCTTGAGACTCTTCTACCTAAAATACTCATTTTCCTTCCCCCACGTATTTCCACAGACAACCACAAACAGTTGGGGTTCGCTTGGTTGTTTTTTGGTTTGGGTTGTTTTTTTTTTTTAAGAGACAAAATAAATACTAAGAAAACGCTTTTATGACTTGAGATATTGGAGGGAAGAAGACAAATGTACACTGTTTCCAGGAGTTTTAAGGAAAAGGACCACTGGATCTCTAAGTACAAATCGGTTTCACAGGATACTGACTTTCACAGGCACATCTTTAGGAAGCTCTCCAACTCACATTTACTAAAGTATTTATTTATCCAAATCCATCTTGCTTTGGCATCAAGATCTGGAGAACCTACCACTTGCATCTATATTTTGTTTCAACACTTATTCATCTTCCTGATTAAAGTTGCATGGTTTACGTTTAAGATGAAATTGTTTAGCTTAAGTTTCAAGTCATTCATTCTTACTTTGAGTTTCTTCAACAGATAAACCTAAAGCTGATTTCTTCCCAGGCTGGCACACGGGTGCACATGTGCCACCACAGAGTACTGGTCACAGTCCACAATCTTCTTTGTGATAAACTATTTCTCCCCTTTTGTTACATTAAGAACTCTCTAGCACTGAAAGCTTGTCTTCCTCCCCACCCCCTTCCTTATGACTCGCTTCTACCACTCTTCCTAAAATCTTGATTTGATATACACAGCACCAAAAGACCACCCTCCATCAGAGAATAAGATTTGTTTGAGGCAACCTTTTCTTTCCCCCCCTCCAGCTGACAACATCACCTCCCTCGCTAGCTTGCAGCAGGTTTCCATTATTTGGGTCAAGACTCTTAAGTAACTGCGTTGCTGTGACGAAGATCGTCCCATTTGTCATCTCCAGCTACTGTATCAGTTGCACACTTACATTTGCGTGGAATTCCCCTCGTATTCCACGAACAAAAAAATTCAAGAGCAGGCCACAAATCATCCCTGCCAATTTGCCTGGGCTCCGGTTTGTTCAGGTTTGCCAATTTAAAAATATTTACTGGATGTTGCTTAACAGTCACCTTGTTTATTAATGGCCCAGAAATGATGATGCAAGTGCACACACACACCCTCCTCCAACACACAGAACTGAAACATTTATTGTTGGCAGGAATGTAAAAACATCCAGTCTTAACCATCTCCCTTTACTGTACTCAAATGATGATTCCTTTTGTTTCCAAAGTACTTAAATCTTAGCCTTTGGTCCTGTGAGCTCTGGATTTTTTTCCTTTAGTGGCAAAGAAAAATACTATTTTTTAAAAAAAGTTGCGCAACTGACTTTGTTCTGTGCGTGTGTTCCTTCCTACAGCAAGACTTCTTCAAAACAAGGGTTTTATCACTTGAAAAAACCTAATAAAATTTTAACAGTAATAACAATTACAATAGAGTTTTCAGAATTAATCCTCACTTCCCCGTTTACTCAGTAAAGCAGTTTGGGGAAAATCTAACACTTCATATTGTTATCTGCAAAATACAGCTCTCTACATTATGAAAAAACAAAGCCAGGCATTTGTCATAATAGAAGTCGTTTGCTCGTTAGCTTTCGATATTAGCTTATCAGTAGCCAAACTGAAAAGAGTCAGTTATCTCAGACTGGTTCCTAGTAGTCGTGTGTATCTCACAACTCAACACAATTTACTTCCTTTAAAAAAAAAAATAATAATAATCAAGACGCTATTTGCTTATTATAAAAGTGGTTTTCCTTCCTTTCTTGGAGGGGGCCCAACCCAGATCAAAGAACGCCCTCTCTGACGAGGACTCACCCCTAGCGCAACGGTTTTGCAGAAGCGTTCCTGCAGCGCTGGCATCTCCCTTTGGCTGCAGCTCCTTTCGACTCCGTATCACTAAACACGAACAGCTTTCAGCGCTGAGGTTGCCACCCCACTCCAGATTTCTATGCCGGTCTCAAAATCATTTGCCTTGGGATTAGCTGAATAAAACTCCTGAAATATAACATTTTGTGGGGCTTTTTTGGTGGACTGGGGGGCTGTGTTTTGAGTGTGCTAGTTTTGGTGTTTTTGTGGGGGTTGTGTTGGTTTGGTTTTTTTTGTTTGGTTTGGGTTTCTTTGGGGGTTTTTTGTTGTTGCTGTTTTTTAGCAAAGATGGGCAAACTACTCCCTCATATAAACTCTCTGGGTTTGTTTTTAACTTCCCATTTCAAGTGTCACTAGCAGTATCGATACTTTAGAATTTTTTTATTTTTTTTTTTCCTCCTACCACTTATTCACCACTTTTCTAGAAAGGACAGGACCAAGTGACATCACTGATGTGCTTGCAATAACCCTGTATCTCAGGCTATTCCATGTCTAGTCTCCATATCTCCTAAACTAAAACTTTTTTAAAAGTACATCAAGGTCTCCACAAGAGGAGAATAAAGCAGAGGTTTACAGTTCTTTGAGCAATTCAACATACCATGTCTGAGCTCCTTAAATTTGATCTTCACTTAGCTTCTCAGATTTCTAACACTCCTGCAGCTACCAGATCACAATCATATTTGTGTTTAATTACAAATATGAGTCCAACACAGCTCTATCTTAACGCAGTTTGTTTTAAAAACAAAGGAAATTCAACTCAATATATAAAGGAAGTAAATGAGTCATTAACTATTGCATTTACTATTGACTATTTTAATGAAAACAACTTGTTCTTTATTGAAGTTATAATTGAAATCCAGACTCAAATAACTTCTGGGCAAAGCCATACGAACCAAAGGCAACATAAGGCAAGCAGAGCGTATCAATCTAACAGCATTCGTAAGTACTCAGTCTCAGCGCCATCAGACAATACAAGTGTAACTGTTTTTGAAAGATTTTTGGAAGTATGTTTTAAAATGCTACAAATCCCAGACTGAAGTCCAAGGTGCTCGCATTTTTCAACTGGAGCTGGTGAACTGCCACGAATGCAAAGCAATTTCAAGTTCACTGAAAATGCTGGAGCCCTTATTGTTGAAGCAGGGCTTGAATGACTTGGAAATGCATTCTGTAGCCCAAAGTCTCCCAAAGGGGGCGGGGGGGAACCAAAGTTTTTTTAGGTGGGGTTGTTGGGTGCAGTTTGGGTTTTTTAGATAATCTATGGTTCCTTACATGGTATTTTTGAATCTTCAGGTGTTAACAACATGGATTAATGGCCAATATTGTAATTCTTCAACACAAGTTGTTTTTTGTTGTTGTTTGGTTGGTTACAGTTTTTTTTGTTGTTTGTTTTGTTGAGGTCTTTTCCCCCCACAGAAAAGAGCACACACATTTGTAAATGGCTTTCAAGATTGCTCTCCCCCAAAGCAGCGTCATCACCGAATTCTTAGTGGGACTGCACGGCGGCCACAACCTCTCATTCCCACAAAAGGGCTGGTTTGCCCTCAGTAGAGACCTCAACTCCTTATGCAAGTGAGAGAAATAGATTAATATTTTGGGCGGTGCTGCAAAGAAAAGATTTGACGGTTCTGTTGTTAACGACCTAGGTCTCTTCAATGCAGTGTCGGTCCTAGGAGCTTCCTGAATGACTTTTTCACAGCAGAGACAGAAGTCTCTTTCAGTGTCTGACATAAACCAGGATTTAATTCTAAAACATCACAATGGATATTCTGCACAAGACTTTTCTCTGCCAGGTTAGTTAGGCAGATTTAAATCAAATGAAACAAAAGATCTCTGTAGCCGTTTATGTAAGGGATGCTGCTTTGACTTAATTGTAACCAAATCAAGTATTTTAATTTGTAGCCACGTACTTGGTAAGCCCATTTTCTGCTTGTTAAAAAGTTTTAGGAAGAATCAAGCCTTTCATTCACAGAACTGAAATTCAGCTTCCAAGTGCAAACTCTGTTATGAATTGTACAGTGTAATGCACATCTTCATAACCCCAGTGCTTCTGAACGCCAATTCAGCTAAGCATTCATTCATTCAGTTGGAAGTTTCCACAGGTATTTCTTTTCTTGTGCTAGTTTCAATTACATTTCTAAAAGAAACATAGTCAATATAGGGGGAACTAGTGAAGGGAAGCACAAATACACTAACTGTACAATATTCTAATGGAAATGTAGAAACATACATATGAAAGACAACAAGAAAAGAAACACAAACTACTTCAAGAAGCTAGTAAAAGCCTAACCTGACCTTGATATTTGCAGAGCCTGGGAAATCAGCAAAATGCCGACTCAGGTTCTATCTAAGTGACCTTGTACAAAGTAAACAGCTAGTCCATGTGGTATTTCAAAATTGAAAACTAGAAGTAGAAAAAGGGAACAGCCTTCAACTCTTAGCACTTTTTGCGCACTACGAAACTTGGTTAGTTCCTGCATATTTCCCCTCAGAAAAGCCATACGAGTAAGACAGACATGCTTGCTGCTTTGATTGCTCCCATATTCAGACCAGCAGGAACTGGACAGGAACTCCGGGAGCTTCTCTTCAGGCAGACACAGGATGCAGTGGTTCAAGGTCCCTCAAGTAGTTGTACCAAATTTCATTGATGAGAAACAGCCAGCCCCTTCTCCTAGAGCTCTTTATGGCAAAAAAAAAAAAAAAATAAAGTCTGATTTACAAACATAAGGCAGATTGCACTCATTTTACGTGCTTCTGAAAGAGTAAAGCATTAGCTTGAGCAAATAAGAAACCAAAACCTGGGAAGCAACCACAGATGCCTCCAAAAGCTGATCCTATCAAACCACACAGTCTTTGCATAAATCCCAATTCCGAGACCGGAAACTGCAGTGATTCTACAGCTGACTGCAGGACCTTCAGTCAGTTCAATCAGAGGTCTTCATCTTTGGCAGAGCAGACTTTCCAAGAAGGAGAAAGTTTTCTTGGCCTCTTAACAGCTCTCCAGCAGGAAAGACTGCTGATGCACAGCTGGAGTACCAGAGGCCAAGGCTACAGAGGGAAGAGCTCACACACAATTTAAGCACTAAAACATTTGGTAGGACAAAGGATGCAAATATCCTCCTGTGCCGTGAAAAATAAGTTTCTTGAAAACTGAGCTGGGAGGAGATAGCAACATTATTTCTCTCAAAATCATGACCACCACAGTACTGGACTCAGACTGAACTGTAAGTCAGAATACCTTAAAAGTTCAGTGATACTGGAAGGGAAAGATAAAGCAGTGAGATCACAAACTGGTCCTTAAGGTCCTAAAAGACTTCCTAGAACAGGAAAATCAGGTTTCAAGAGGTTCTTATGTCCCACAGCCCTCAGTACCTCACCAGAAGTTTGTAACTTCTCAGACTACAGGGAAGAGCTCACCAGCTCCCCTGAAAGGGCTATCTGGGACGTTATAAACCAGGTCCAGATAGAAACTCCCTGAAAGAGTAATTTAGTTCACAAGCATTTCAAAGATTATTGCACAGTTTTTTAACCGGCTCATTAGAACTGTTTTTTTTTTTTTCTCCAAGTTTCAAAGCACTACTAAGGAAGAAGGTGAACAGCATCTTATCAAGACTCAAGAACAGGCTAAGAGATAAGAAACAGTATTTGTACAAATTACTAAATCAAATCATGAAGAAGGTTAGCAGTGCCATGGCAGACCACATCTGGCTGGGGAAGGACATTTCTCCATCCAGTTCTTTTTTTGTAACACAAGAAAAACGTCTGCATTGACAATGTAACCCAACGCATGTTGGTCACTCAGGTCAAAGCTCAGTTTCCTCAAGTTGCTGTGTGAGTCTCCTCAGAAAATGGAAAAGTAAAGGAAAACTGCATGGAACCATCAGGCCCTTCTTTAACCTTCAGAATTATCCATAGTCCTTGAAAAATAACTAATTTACAATTAATGAATACATACAGGCACTGGAGCATTTAATTAATGGCCTGGAAGGAGATGAACAGTAGGCAGCAATATCTTTAACAAAATAATATTTATATTATGTAAGAGGAAGCCAGGGAATTTCAGACAAATTCAACCAAGTGAGGTTGTGGGGCAGTGCAACAGCAGACAAGGCTTGGTGCACAAACGCCAAGTAAAACACAAAGGCAGACAGACTTGTCGCAGAAGGTTTCGGTTAGGCACTCCTTGAGGAAAGATTTCAGCTTCCCTGGAAGAGTTCAATGGGGACCTCCGCTCAATCACAGCTTTAATCAACAAAATAAACATCACTGACAAGACATTTGACTACAAGGAAGAACAGCTAATGCAAACAGTCATTGTGTAATAGCAATGGCATAGCCTCAGCCTGGAATACATTTTGCAGGACGGAAGCCACCACCTCTGAAGAAAGACACCAAAACAGGAGTAGAGATGAGTCTGACAGATTGACAGAGAGAAGAATTTTGTAAGAGACTTACAAAGCAATTCTTAACCACGACGGGACAAAGAGATGATAAAAATTAAAAAAAAATGTATACAATACAACAGTTATTGCAAGGCAAATACAGCACATGGCCAAAAAAAAAAAAAATAAAATTATCATTTATACAATTTGCTTTACTGACACAAGATATCTCAAAAGCAAAGAACTTCAAACTTCTCTGATAAAGGCGACATCTTTATACAGACAAGAACATCCAGAGCACTGAACAGGGAATACTGAAAGGGATCTCAAGTGCGATGTCCAGATCGCATCCAAATTCCAGACACTCTCATGAAGCCATCTCGGCAGCTCCCTGGGGGCAATTCGAACAATATGACTGCTGCCTTCAGCTTCAAGGATGGCATCAGCGGTGTTCCCTAGGGGTCGGTGCTGGGGCCTGTCCTCTTCAATATCTTTACTGATGATCTGGATGAGGGCATTGAGTGCACTCTCAGTAAGTTCACAGATGACACCAAATTGGCTGGGAGTGTGGATCTGCCTGGGGATAGCGAGGCCCTGCAGAGGGATCTGGACAGGCTGGAGAGCTGGGCTGAAGCCAATGGGATGAGGTTCAACAAGACCAAATGCCGAGTCCTGCACTTCGGCCACAACAACCCCAGGCAGCGCGATAGGCTTGGGGCGGAGTGGCTGGAGGACTGTGTGGAGGAAACGGACCTGGGGGTACTGATTGATGCTCAGCTGAGCATGAGCCGACAGTGTGCCCGGGTGGCCAAGAAGGCCAACGGCATCCTGG